>QOCX01000714.1:64534-86044 GCA_005959815.1 Sarcophaga bullata
TTACTCACAGTCACCAAGAAAAATATTTTTTCATATTTTGTTTTTGTTGCAGATGTCTGTTCTGGGTTTTGAAAAGAAGCCTCATGTCTAATAAGCCAACACACTATCTACTAGACTATGACAACTTCATAAGGCCTATTTGCTGAAAATACGCAATAAAATTTGCTAAACGAACTTTGCTTGCAAATACTTACTTGATGAGTCATTACAACCCTTTAGTCAGGATTACAACCTAGTTTTTTACATCACTCATGTTATGTGTGTTCATTTTATCAATTAATAGTGGCACCTATTGTTCAATGTTGATTCTGAAGGACGGATTTAAGAAACTTGTCATGACAATTTTATTTTACTCTCAGAGTTTGTATCGGAAGACTGCTGATGGGAAGTTGATAAAGGAAATATTTTTTTATATTTCATATCACTTTTATATGTTCTAAGCCAGGCTCTTACCTAGACTATGGAAACTTCATGCTTGCAAATCATTGAAATTTAAGGTGTATTGATCAAATTTCTTACCAATTTTACTTTATGCAAAATAATGCACCTGAAAACTCGGTTTGGAGGAATACATATTTGCTGTATTAGATAGTCAGATCAGACATTTCGCACAAACCGAAACAAAAAATAAATTTTTCATCACCAACTTCCTCTCGACCGATTTCCTGCTATGAGAGTAAAATAAAATTGCCATGAAAAAGTTTCTCAAAAATCTGTCGTTCGAAGTCGACTTTAAACTGTTGATCCCACCACTTATGTATAAAATTAACACACACAACATAAGTGGATTGAGGAACTAGATACTAGTGACCAATTATGTATGTGTGAAGATCACAATTTTTCAGTTCGTTTTGTCAACAACTGGATTTGTACTAATCGACCACTTGGTGGTGTCTACGTAAAGCACAGTACCATACATAGTACAGCTGCTTCAATACTTCAGTCGGAATGACGAATCCAAAATCCAGCAAATGACTCCTTACAAATTTCGGAATAACAACTAAGAACTTTTAATCTAAAGATCCAGAGGGGCCCCCTATAATCCTTGAGATTTATGCCATGCGTTCAAAAGTGCTGAACAACGCTAACTATATAGACTGTTTATCAAAGATTCTTTCAATAAATTTTCGTATGCATAGCTTTATCACAGTATTATCCTCACACAATGCTTGCTGGATGGCAGGATTTTTCCTGTTAATCTCTTAATTTACTTACACAGCCAAGCTGCTGTGAAGTCCCTAATAAAAGTTTCTTCAACATTCGTTGTCATCCATGAATGCAAACGAAATGAAAAATATTCCAATATTGGTTCCACAGTCGTCGAAAAATGCATTGCTGATGAATTGATCAGAGTCGGTACGATATGTTACAGAACCTTTGTTTTCCAATTGCCTCTGTGAGAGTAGATAGATTCCCCGCTTATATTATAGGGAGCCTCAAATTCATTGGCATTAGACAGGTACAGTATAGAGAAGATGTAGAGTTATTCACTGCTAATCTCAAATCGTAGGGTCAATCATTGCTCTATTGCGCTTGTCACGGATTCCTACCTTATTGAAGGTGTGCCGATAAACTTAGCATTCCCTGAACTGACTTCAGTAGGAGCTGAAAGTCTGTCAAGGAGAAAGAAACTATATATCATTGGCTATTGACTGACTAAGTTGGTCACTACTACGCATAAGCCAAAAATTTTCATGACTTCTCTGTTTTTCTAACAGCCCACTTAGTCACATTTTATGCATTTGAGTAGCACAAATTCAGCGGTAAAGTCCTTTGGATGTACGTCAGTTGGTCAGCGTCAGTGCCCTACTCTAGCCATGATGAAGCGGAGTAGGTTCTTAAGTTTTCTTTATCTATTATGCTTGATCGACCTCTCCATTATAAAGATTGCTAAAATAGCAAGAGCGCATAAATGCTGGAAAAAATAGGATCTTCAAGGAGAGCCCAAGGAGAGGCAAATACAAAAGAGTAGAGATAAGCGATTATTACTCTTAAGGATGTCAAACTCAGTCGTAGTGCATGATTGGGTGCCTAAAAAAAACAACAACGATGAGAGAAGTGGACATTTTCAGCAAAAACTTTAAACTTCGAACTCTAGACGCAAAAGTAAGACAATGTACTGCCTGGCCTCTATTAAAAATATTCACAATTTTTGGAAAATAAATGTTTTCCTTGCGAAATTGAATTCTGTTTAAAAAAATTGAACACTTTTTTTTAGTATTTTCAAAATGGAAATGAAAGAAAAAGAATGCCTGTTCATTTACAAAATAAAACTTTTTTTTTTTTTTTTTGTTACAAATAAAAATCCTCTTAAACTCTAATGAAATAACCCACTGTGCATATCATAGGGTTACATACACATATAAAATAAGATGTTTATTTTGTTACCACCACCACAAATATGGCCACTGCAATCACAACAACTATTTCAATATAAAACTACTACAGCTCACAGCAGCTTACAGCTCACAGCTCATCATATAAAGAGTCAACTAACTACCACGGCAGCTGAAGTAGAATCATAACTATATATATAGTTGTTGTTGTTGTTGCTATTATTTATTAACCAGCAGCCAATTTCGTCGTAACAACCCTTCATAATACCTCCTCCAGCCAACAACGTCGAGAGAAAGTAAACAACAACAAACTACCGTAAAATATACTATGAGTTGTTGTTAACATTTAACGTAAAATTATGACATAACTCGCTCACATGTATGTATGCATGTATGTACACATGCATGTATGCTGTACTGTAAGTAAAATATTGTTTATGTATATGTGTACGTATGTAAGTGTATGTGTTTGAGTATAAAAGTAGAAAATCAAACAATAAACAAAGAGGGAGTCAAACAAGTTAGACAGACCGAGTCAGTGGTGACCAGAGACGTAAAATAAATGTGAGCCAAACTCCATATAGAAACGGTAGTAGTAGTGGTAGTGGTGGTGGTGGTGGTGGTGATAGTAGTAATAGTAGCAGTAGTAAAAGGCAAAACAACAACAACAAGAGAAATAATAAAAATAAATGTTATAAAATAAAATACGATATACGAGCGAGCGAGAGTAAGAGTGTGTGCAAAAAGCAGATAAAATATTAAATTGACGCCTCGTAAAACTTTCAGTATAAACACTTACACACTCATACACACACATGCCACTCGCCAATATATTTATGCTTGTAGTCATATACAAATAGAGTTATAAAACAGAGAGTGAACAAAAAATATCATAAAGAATGATGAGGGGAAGTCAGAAAATAATAATAAAAAAAAAAAATGACATACACTCATACACATACTTTATGAGTGGTCGAAATATTACATCTCATGCTAACTCTCTCTCTCTCTCACTCACTTATACACATGCAATCAACTTAAACAAAATGAAATAACAAAAAAACGAATGATTTAACGAATGTATAGCTTATACAGCCAGTTTTCGGAACGAGTATAGAATCAAACGAATATAAATTATACATCAACACACAAACACAATACACACATACAGATACACATAAAATCCGGCGGCTATTACTACTTATTCTAGTGTTAGTAGTAGTAACACAAAAAAATATAATTTTTTTAATATCGTTCAGTTGTACTAGAGTGTACGCATACAATCAGAAATTTAGCCGTATTGGAATGTCTTTATCACCTAATGGTGTGAGTGGCATATGAAGATTTGACTCTTTCATTGACTATTAGGTTGGTGCGAAAATTAAATCGAAAATTGGATTTTTTTTTTTCATACAATCAACACTCATTGGGCATTGGGTTTGAAGGTTACGAGATTTTGCAGGAAAAATATTTTGCACACCATTAGTGTAGTTATAAAATGCATTTACTAAGCATTGTTAGATTCACTGACGTAGCCAGCAATGATGAATGTATTCTAAACGAAGGCAAAAGTTACGTAAAAATATAAATATTTTGCTTCTAAACATGTCAAAAGCAGTGTTACAAGTACTCATCAGAACAATATCGGCAGCAAAACTAATGATTTGGATACTCATAGGGAGTTTCAGGCTTAGTACACCATCATACATTGCGTTACATCGTATTGGGCCTAGCATCGAACCCTGTGAAACCCCCGACATTATCCCATACGACTTTCTGCCATCATTCATGTCATATAAACAGGGACAAGGCTGGTCTAACTTATTAAAGAAGTTGAAAAATATACTGCCAACCAGAATCAACTTCTAAGTGAATACGAGTGGGGTTTTTTTGACGATATTGTATCTTAAATTGCCAGTCCTATCACTATTTGATAATTGACCACGTTATCTAGGGATTGAATCAATTGCATGAGATCAACAGTCATTTTTCGAATGGGGATCTCTACAGATTTGTAATCAATTTCAACTATTTTTACTAGTGCTTCCGGTACCGAACAAACATTCATAATCAACACAGCCCAATACAGTTCAGCCTATAAGTGTTATCTCTACTTTAAAAAGTTCATTTCTTGATAATTTGAACCAAGGCCAGAGAGGTGAATACAGACACATTGCAATGTGGAGTTCTCTTCCTATTGTTGGAGTATTATTATGTAGGAACTGCTCGAGTAACTACAGCGATTTATTCATTCTATGAGATGCAAGCATGGTTTAGTTGTTAATCCTTGAACAACCGTATTGATGCTGTATACCAGACCTTTATTTTTATTTTTCCGAACCTCAACAGCGTTCAGATATTCTTATCTACTAAGATAAATTATCTGAAGATTATTTTGGACTACAAATTCTTCGATCGGGATAATATAATGGATATGACAAGATTTGTAGGCTTTAAACTGCAATCACATATTCGCTCAATAAGGCCGCGGTGAAGCCAACCCTATTTGACATTATTTTCACATGGTGGATGGTTTGTAAATACAAAAATTCGCAGGCAATTCATTATCACCAATGTTGTACATTTTATTTCAACTAAAATGTTGTGTTATATTGAAGCATACAACTGAGCGTGCAGTTAAATCCTGGTTAGAACTGCAAAATAGTGGAAAGTCAGAGAGACATTCGAGCAAACTAAATAGTTCTCTCTTAATAGGAAATTTTGTTTTTATAAGTCTAGCAGAGGACTTTCCCGATAAGTCGCAGACCGCACTGGGAGTTAAGGCCATATTAAAAGCAGCGCAATGCTTATTATTTAATGGAATTTTGCCAGAAAACCACTTAATTAACTTGGACAACGAGGCTGTCATCAAGTTCCTTATGAACGTCACTCCGATGTCTGTATACATGCGTGAACACTTAGGATTTCTCAAGGAAAATTAGGATTATTTAAAGGCAACCATTATATTGCTTTACCAATAAACAGGCCAGAGCTGATATAGTGTTCACAATCTCTGAGTTCAATTCAGTTTTTTACAGATCGATATCCTTTATAAGGAATCCGGTGAACATACATATCATTACCTCAACTGATTTCTGTAGGATCTGTGGATCTGAGAAAAAGAAAGAAATTATCTTTCGTCTTATAAAGCAAAGCATGTTTCTTGTTATGAAGAGGCGAAGAGCTTCTAATTTTCTGTTACCCTGAACTGAAATTCCCAATACAGGATTACTTCAGTAACGAGATTAGTATTGCAGTTCAGATAGTTTTCTATAAGGAATGTTTGAGCCTTAAGTTGTATAAAAATGTGTTGCAACAAAATGGTTCCATCCTTTAGCCTTAGTGTGTTGTTATACGTCACCTTACCAAACTTAATCTAAAGTGAACTGCACCATGTTAATGTGCATATTGTGAGCGGAATCTTTCAGTTTTTTGTTCGTTCGTCTGGTCTGATTCGTATTACTGAAGCAGAAATTCAATATTTCTCCGACATAATAAATTTTGGGAATAAATTTTATGGCCAAATATTGAATTCGTTTATTTTCATAGTCAGTGTGATCAAAAACAAACACAATCAAACGTTTAAAAAGTCAAATACTCAGACATACACATAGACAACGACGAAGAGAAGTTTTTAAATTTAAACACAAACAAAAACATAAATACTCTTACAGTCACACACATACACATACACACAGAAATAAAATAAAGAGATGAAATCATAACAGAAATCGTTTAAAACCCCATACTTATGTCTGTAAATAATAGAAAAACAAAAAAAGAACAAAAAAAAAATAAATAATCAATCTACACATACGTACGTATACGTGTGTGGGTTTTATATGTATTATATCAGTCATAAGTGTTGTTGTTTTTGTAATTTTTAAGTGTTTTGATACCTGCTGATACTGTCGTCGCTCGTTCGTTTGTTTGTTGCTTATTTTTATTTTTCATTTTTGTTTTTATAACGGTAATTGTGATTGTTGCCGTTGTTGGTTGATTGGTTGCTTGATATTCGTTTTGAGATTTATTAGAGACAGTGTGTAACCATGTATGTGTAAGCATTTCACTGAAAACAGTAAATTATCTCAGATGTGTGATGATTTTTGTTTACCTTCTGCTTTTTTTTTCTTCTTCTTTTTCATTTATTTTTCTTTCTCTGCTGTTAACGTCAATCATAACAAAGGCTTTTAACTTTTTAACCGTTGCTGTTGTTGTTGTTGTTGTTGTTGTTGATATTGCTATTGCTGTATTTATTTACAATCAAAAAGGTTTATTTTTGTCATTTATTTATGAAAATAAATACAAAAAAAAGACAGGAATTTTATGAATTATTTCTCTCCTTACCCCTCAATTTTCTTTCGCCCTTGTGTTGTTTGAAATTTTCAAAATTTCAATTGCTTTCTGCAGAAAATTTTAAAAGACAATTTTTGTTTGTGTTTTTGTTATTTCTATTGAATTTTTATTTGTATTGGCATGTAATTGTGTGAGTGTGTTGTGTGTGCGTCCTCAGTAAATGTAAGCAGATGGATTTGTGTCTGCTTGTTAATGTATTTACAGCGCTGATGTAAGTTCTGAAGTGGGGTTAGTCTTTTGATTTTTTTTTTTATGAGAAATCATAATATAAAAGAAGTAAAGGATTTAATAGAAAAAAAACACATGAAAATCTGTATGTTGTTGACAATTTATTGTCAATAAATTATGAAAGTTTTACTTTGACTTCTGTTCTACTTGTTTTTGTAAGAAAGAAGAAGTCTTAAGGCTTAATTTTCCTGTTATTGAAATCATAGAGATTCAATAAGGGACAGAAAATACATTTTGGTACGGAATTCTTTATCCCTATCCATCTAGGCAGCATATGATGCCTACAAAACATTTTCGGCTTACACGGTTTGCTATTCTTCGTCTTCTGAACTAGACTCCTGAACAACAAGCTTTTTAATACTGTGGTATTTCCTACTAGCAGCGTGAACAATCCACCGCTATCATTGATCTGTTTTAGTATGGATTTCCCAGTGGCAGTGGCTAAGCTGTAGTCTGCTAGTCATGGACACGTAAATACCTTTAGTTGTTGCATGGTTGGATTCAATTCTATAAAGCATGCTCAGTCCTGCATATGTAAAAGCTTCTCCATACTGTTTACACCATTTTCTTAAGATTGCTGTTACCAGCAGGTAGCGTATTCGCTTATTGGATATGAGGCCACAGTTCAAACTCCAGCCCATACATCTAAAATGAAACAAAATATAAATATTGAAGGCGACATAATCTAGTAGGTAGTGCGTTGGCTTGTTAGACGTGAAGCCCCGGTTCAGATCCCAAAGTCAGACGAAATATTAAAAAATATTTCTTTGGCATCTTCCGCTCCGAAGACTTCTGGCAAAAACCCTGAGAGGAAATAAAAAATTTTTTCAAAGAGTCTGTTGTTCAGAGTCGACTTGTAACTCATGTATTAAATTAACAAAACATAACATAGGTGGTGTGAGAAACTAAGTCGTAAACCTGACTGAAGGCTTGTTTTTATCTTTTTATGAGCCGGCTGCACTGTCAGTAAACTGTGTGGGTTGTATTCCTTCGATTGGTGGTGATCTTGTGCCATTATGCTCTCTCTACCTTGTACTGACTTTGCTTTCTTATGGCCTTGCTTTTATGATATTTATCTCAGTTCAACTCTCTAAGCTTGACAGATCTTACAATTTCTCTTGCATTTTAAGAGAATATTGTGCGAGTATATACAAATAAGTCCTCGTAGTCCATTTGGCATTGTGTTGTCTGACTAGACCAGAGATCGTGAATACCAAGCTCTGCTCTGATATCTCGAAAAAGGAAATTTGAAAAAAAAATTTTTCTGTGTGGCAACCTTTCAACAGTCTCCTGGAAAAATTTCTCAAGGTAAATAAAATTTTCCGGAAAAATTTTTAATAATTTTTAGTTCAGAGTCGACAAATCCTGCCATTCATAGCTACTAGAATTAACACACACAATATGGGTGCCTGTGGAGGAAGATGGATGTTAATCCTAACTATAAAGTTGTAATGATCAATTACGTTAGTAGGCATGGTATGGTAAGTTTTCACTCTTCACAGTTGGCTTATGATGATACGATCGAACGTGGTGATCAACAGTTGATGTGTTTAAGGCCATCTTTATTTTGCTCTAGACCTAATTGTAATTGCTGTGTGATGTTACCGTCAGAAAGAACTTAGATGTGGTAGTGCTAGTAGGTAGCTGTAATGTTTCGAATTATATTCTGGAACTCCTTTTCAACGCTTTCTGTATAGCTGTTCGATTGTGGGTACAGCAGACAATTCTCAGAATCGATGGGCAGTGAAAGGGGGTCGCACTAGATTCGTCCATTATATGAAGCTACACTTTTGTTGTTCCTTTAAACTCTTTTCAATGTAATGACTGTCAACATGTCGTATATGGTGGTCAGTAGTATAAGACCTCTCCAGATGTTGCTTATTTTCAATAATTATATTGTAAGCATTACTCTCATCTTCCTGGCTGCAAAAAGGAAAGGAAACTCGTTTCGAATGTTATTTCGTAATCGGTTTCAACCATTTTTTTGCTGTCCCACTGAATTATTTTCTCATTTATCCCATTGCAATTCATTCTCAAGCAAAAATTTAAATATTCCCATAGCCTTTGAAACTCTGAACCGCCTTCATACCGCCTTATTACAAATATCCTTCACTTAAAATCCTTTGTAATTAATTTCTCTTTCTTCTATGTTTTTGCCCTTCTTACAGCCTACTTAGGAAATTAACAAAATAATAAATGGAAAAGCGAAATAAAAAACAAACAAAAAAATTTTTTTTTTTTTTTTTTTTGAAGTGATTTTTTGAAAATCCATTAAAATTGCCACTTTGAGTCAAAACAATTTCAAATTTTATACATTCACACACACAAACTTTAATGCTTTTTTTTCTCCAGAAATTATTCAAATTAAGATTCACACGCGCACAGACATGAGAAAACAACAGAAAGGACATGGCATTTACATTTTCCAAAAATTGAAAAAGGAAAAGAAAACGAAACAGAAATAGAAATAGAAACCGAAACTCAAAAAACCTCTTAAAAGAAGATGTAAATGAAGGAATTCTGTGTGCCAAAAAGGATTGAAAGAATGTTGCATAAATTACTTACAGATTAAGTTCTATAACACAGCGTCACAAGTCTCAAATAACAAGTCTTTTAAGCGCGTAAATGAACACACACCACACTGTGAAACAAAAGTGTGAGGGTTGTGCTGGACTTTTTCTTTAACTGACATTTGCCATTAAAATCTGTTTGTTTATGCTGTCCGTCTGTTTGTCTATTCCATTGTTTTATGCTTTTCTTGTTCAAAAACAAAAAGAAAAGAAATCTTTTTCTCTTTTGTTGGCTTTTGTTGGTGGCCTTTATGTTTATTGATAAGCATTTTACTTCGGCTAATAATGCGGTTGTTGTCTGTCTGTCGTATCTGCAAAAAGAGATCATTATTATGCCAAATGAGTTCCTCGGCACCACCCCCCCCCCTCACTTTTCTTGTAAATTTCTTGTTTTAAGAAAGTAGCAGATAAGAAAACAAAAATTCTTCAGAAAAAAAAAGGTGACCGGAAATAGCAATTAAATGCTTGAAAAGGTGCGGCCAGCAACACCTTGCTGTTGGGCTTTTTTCAAATCTTACGCAGATTTTTTTCTTCTCTCTTCTCTCTGCTTAAACCAACAATTTTAAAACAAAGATAAACAAAAACGAATGTTGTTTTACACTGTCCCACTTAATATCCTTAATGAGAAAAGAAAGGATGGCGGCTAAGCATTAATAAGATTTCTTGTAAAATCAGTATAAGATAAGGTAGAAATTTTAATGGATAAGGCTGGATTATGTCTATAGATGTAGCAACCAAATAAGTGTGCGGGCTTTATACTCTCTCCTACTTTCTAAGAAGTAATTGAGTACAGGTTAAAAAGCAACAACAACACCCTGTGGTTACAATATCTTGGTTCATCACGGAGGAAATAGAACAGCAGCTAATACGATAATTTTTTTCTTTAACTTCTTATAACTTTTTGAAGAAATCATTAATTTTTATAAAATTGATATCAAATGAAAGGTAAAAAAATATTTTGCCACGCCCACTTTAAGAAAATTAAATGTAAACTCTTATAACTTCCGCTGTTTAACATCAATTTTCATAAATTTGTTGGCAAACGAAAGCTAAGAACCTAAACTTATATTTTCTTCTAACACTCAGTAATGCCACGCCCACATTAGAACATTCAAGCAAATTAAATGTAAACTCTTATAACTTCGGCTGTTTAACATTAATTTTCATAAATTTGTTGGCAAACGAAAGCTAAGAACATAAACTTACATTTTCTTCTAACACTCAGTATTGCCACGCCCACATTAGAACATTTAAGCAAATTAAATGTAAACTCTTATAACTTCGGCTGTTTAACATTAATTTTCATAAATTTGTTGGCAAACGAAAGCTAAGAACCTAAACTTACATTTTCTTCTAACACTCAATAATGCCACGCCCACTGATCATTGTTAAAATTATTTAAATACATTAACTTATAAGTTTGCCTGTTTAACATCAATTTTCATAAATTTAGAAGCAAATGAAAGCTAAGAACTTACACTTTACGTCTAACGCCCTCTATTGCCACGCCCGCTGGAACGTATATAAACCGATAATATTTATCATCTTGCAACTTTGCATATGTAGCAACAAAAGTTCTGATTGTCACAATACCATTTGATTTGAGAAGAGTCTCTTGCATACATAACTGCTTATTATAACCCTTCAGTCAGGATTATGGATCTAGTTTCTCACACAACTTACATATGTTGTGTGTGTTAATTTTAGAATTGAGTGGCGGGACCTACAGTTTTAAAGTCGACTCCGAACGACAGATTTTTTTTAGAAACTTTTCATGGCAATTTTATTTACTCTCAGAGTTTTTGCCAGAAATCTGCTGAGAGAAATTTGCTGAGAGGAAGTAACTGTAGAAATATTTTTTTAATATTTTCGTTTTGATATCTGGCCTGGGGTCTGAACACTGACCTTATGTCTAATAAGCTAACACACTACCTATTAGACTAAGGCGACTATTGGCTATATTTCTCTTCCCTTTCATTAAGCATAACTTCCAGATATATGCCTCCATTACACAGAATTGTGCTGATCCCCTCATCCTCGGCATGGAAGCTACCTTCTTCGCATGCTCGCCTTCATTCAAATTAATGAAAATTCCTACTTGACGTTTAACCCAGCTGAAGATAACCTTATTTTTGTATACCCAACAGATTCATTTTTCAGCAAACATACATACATACATAATTTGGCCATTACAACCTTCAGTCAGGATTACGCCTAGCTTCTCACACCACTTATGTTTGTGTGCTAATTTTATACATGAGTGGCGGACTACAGTTTTAAAGTCGACTCCGAACGACAGATTTTTTTAGAAACTTCATGGCAATTTTATTACTCTCAGAGTTTTGCCAGAAATCTGCTGAGAGGAAGCGCCGAAAAATATTTTTTTCATATTTTCTTTGATGTCTAGACGGGATTCGAACCCTGGCCTTTCGTCTAATAAGCCAACACACGACCTACTAGACTACGGCGACTTCTATTTCAGCAAACAGTCTTATATTATCTTTGGTTTAATCTCAGAAAACTATCAGATAGTATTGCTATGTCCTGTCTTTTACACCTCCTCCCAGTTGAATTGAGGTCATCTTTCGATGGCATAAACGTCCGCTTGGAAGATACCCAAAAGTTTCCACATGGGTTCTAAGTATTTCATCCTTTGGCCAAAAACTACTGCTGCTGTCTCAAGATCCGTTTTTGACTCATCTGTGTTTCTGGCACACAGTTGGATCCTCTTTGAGAGAGTATACGGTTGCAAGATTACTGCATTAGCTTGAATTTGAAAATCCAAGACACAATCCATAAATTTTAGCAGCGCCACATTTAGCGTTAACAGGGAAAAATGTGCTCTTAACAGAGCACTGTTAACTACTTAACAATATCCATCTGAATAAGGTCACTTGTTTAGGAGCTAATTTTAAGGCATATACTAAGGCTATGAGTGCCATATCATAGTCAATGAAAGGTTCCAAGCCTCGTAATACAATCAGCAATATAGTCCCATATATAGTGATATGGTATTGTGAAAAATGGCTTTGAAAATATTAATTTATTGATTGAAAATTGACTACAACATCAGTGGCTATTTTGCAAGGTATAAAGAAATAGTACACGATATAGACTATATTCAAATGGTAGTCCAGAGGGTTGTTTTTCAAATTGTGTTAGTGGGATAACTGGAATAATTCCGTTCTCTAGCCCCAGCAACTATACTTAGCATTTCAACACTATTGTTTACAAGTAAATACTCTGCAATAATTAAAGTGAAAGATTAATCTACTTATTGTCACTGTTAAGCAGTTAACAGTGCTCTGTTAACGCCGAGTGTGGCGCTGCTAAGATTCATGGAAACACAATTTTTTTTTTTACCAAGACTCGATTGCTAGTCATTAATTAAAGAGGGAATGTATGGTTTTCGCTAATAAACTGTCCACTTTATTAAACTAAAATAAGATAACTTTCCTTGAAATTGATTCAAAATTTTAAATCACTCTTGTGGCTTCCTAGGCCCCACTTAACAAAATAATCGATTTTTTTGATTTCAAAATTCTTCATTAAACTAGAGATTTGAATAAATTTACACGAAGAAAGTGTTGGAAAAAAATTTTTTTTTTTTTTTTTTTGGGAGCAAAATAATCTTTTTGGGCATCAATAATTAAGCTTCAATGATTATTAACATCTAATTGGGGAAAGAAAAGTTTAAAATAAAACGAATACCATGTGGTGGGAGGAGGTAGGAGGGAGGGAAGGGAAGGGAAGTTTAAAAGCAATTAAAATTGAAAATATTAAAAATTGTGTTTGATTTTAAAAAAGAAAACTTTAACAAGCAAAAGTTCCATGAAATGAAATCAAATCAGGGAAGTTACCAATGAAAGCCAATAGAAAATAGAATTAAAAACATGAAATATTTAAAGAAAATTGAATATTAAACATAGAGAGAGAGAAAGAGAGAGAGAGAGAGAAAATGAGGAAGACTTGAACACTTCACTTCATATTAGAAAGAAATAAAAACAAAAACGACAAACAAAAGTACAAGAAACATGCAAAAGGACGAAGAAATTATTATAACGACAGCATTCAGTCAATTGCTAATGAAACCTCCAATTAGAAATCATTGCCGTCGTCCCCTTTATTGCTGGCATAACGCGAAAATGAGTTTTAAACAACAGGCAGCAAAAGTTTACATTACTCTGCCTTCCGCTGCCGTGTCTACTCGGAATAAAATCATCATCATTGTCCTCATCATCATTGCTAAGTACTTCTCTTGTTTTTTCTCCTTCATTCATTTCATTTTCTTTGCAGGGAGTGGCGGGAAGAAAAGTTCTTAAATTACTTTTTATTATCATTTTCGACATCATATTTCGAGTCAGAAGAAAATGAAAAAGTAGAAGTAGGAAGTATTTAATAGACAAGAATTGTTTGAATGTCTGCAAGTGTTTGTTTGAAATGCTAAACATCTTCTTGCAATACAACACGAATTAACAACTGCTTCGAATTTCTTCTTCTTCTTCTTCTTCGTTTTCGTTGGCGAAATAATTGAGTGGGCTGAAGTGCTACAAAAAGAAACTCAAAATACTTTCTTTCTCTTTACTTATGAAAAAATTGTACGCCAAATTTCTATTGTGTTTCTATTGCCCCAATGTTTTATAGTCAATTTGTTTGAAAAACTTTATTTTTAAGCATGAAATTATTTTTGGCAAAAACTTTCTTAAGAAATTGATTTTAATTATGGAATAGGACTGGGGTGAGGGCATTTTTGAAGAGAAACCAATGGAAACAAGACATAAAATCAATCACTAGAAGAAGCAATTCAAATGAAAGCAATGAAAATAACAGAACGAGTTAATTTTGCTTGGTAAATAGGACTTGCTGTTCATGTCGGATTTTGTAAAAATAAGGGAAATTTTTAAAAAATTTCCTCTTCTTCTATTTAAAATCCACCATAAAGGCCAGTCTTCTGATAGCACAGACAATTTCTGCTAAGAAAGTCTTTGTCAAATCGTTTATTGAGAAAGAAGGTAGGTTGAAGCATAATTGGCTTGGAAGCATTACCGTATTGCTTGATACATATTATGCACTTTTGTTAACTCTCAAAACAGTTAGGATTACCGGTTTGCTTACAGCGGCTCAAGTATTGTCGAAAACCGTTACCGTATAAGGGTAACAAAATTCTCAGTTAGCATTGGACATCTACCTTGAAACATCATCAAGGCGTTCAACAGAGAAACTTTTACAAAAAAAAAAGCCTGGGAATAAGTACTACTTCAGAAGCTCATCATATTTGATACACATCAGTTACATATTTACGATTATCCTTGTAATGAAGACCAGTTGCCAATGTCATTGTATTTCCTGGTGCTTTCGATTGCTTCGAGTCTGGGAAAAAACTGTCTGGTGAGCTGATTTTGTGTAAGGTAATAATGGCCTTCGCCTCGAGGCTTTATAATGAACGCTTTGATGCAGGGTATAAAAGCGTTTTCCTAATTTACTGCCATTCTCCACTTGATCTTGAATGATCCTCTAATTTTCGTTCCCGCCACAGGGTTGCATTCTGGCTATAAAGTTGGCAAACTTCTTTTGTAAGGACTTCTATCGGCATCTTTTCTAACAATTATCAATACGGACACTACAATTTAAGTGCAGGAGACTTAATTTATTGCCTGTGTTGCTTAACTTCACTCCAAAGGACCACCAATATTCGGCTGTTTAAGCTCAGTCTTGCAGCCATCATCACATCAATGCCTCAATTGCCTTCTGTAAAGTCATTACGCGATAACCAATTCTCAGTTTTATTCGATGATTTCTACTGTGGACGCTTATTGATACCGTATTCTCATTGCAGCCTCTCTGAAATTTGCCTGCAGAGGGTCAAATTGTATGTCTATAGCCATCAACGTTGGGGAGTATAAGCCTTCATATGCCATCGTATATCGCATTCCACAATATAGGTTCAAGTACAAAGCCATATGGGATACCGCCTCTATCGCTGTATTCTTTTACACAAACTTCTGTCCCAAATCATAGTAAATGGTGTCTGGAATATTCACGATAACTACTCTGGCATGCCATAAACTTCCAATGACATTAGGATGTTCCTAGAGTTCGCCGAATTGAATGCGTGTATGACTTCTGTACGAAATTTTATAATCTTGTAACCAAAGCTGTATGTTTATTGATAGCGTCGAACGTAAATCTGGCCATGTTGTACTGTAATTATTGAATCTTTCGGATAAATTATTAGAACAATCATGGTATGATGGTAACGTTACCGTTGTCATTATCCTGATTGTATCTTCGGGACCCAGAATTTATTTTTGAAAGACTATTACAACAGTCGACACATTCCTGCAGCTGGTTGCACAAAATGCGCCAAAAGACTTTGAAGTCTAGCGATGTTTCGTCTAGCGATGTTGTTCGGTCATGGATCTTAAAATTAATCGTTCTCCTTTGCCAGCGAAAGAAATCTTCCGGTAGAACCATATCCACGCCGAGCAATCAATGCGAAGCTCAAATAGTATTTGAGATTAATGTGAACTACTATTTGAGGACCTTTATCAACGTTAAAGCCTTTTGAAGTCCAACAACGTTTCTGATTATACGGAATTCCTTCTGAATTTTATGCTTCCTTTTTATTCATTATGTCTATTGATATAAAATCCTGTGGATAATTTAATTTTATTTCCTGTCATTTTTATGTCCTCTCTTTCACTCTCTCTATCTCTCTTTCACACACTCGCAGTACTATTGGAATCCTTCGAAGCCATTAAAACTCAATTACGCTTATTTACCCTCTAGTCGGTGAGGTTAACCAGAGGCAATGGGGATATTCACTGTAAAACAAAATACAGGAAAGAAGAAATAGAAGGAAAAAGAGAAGAAAACCGTTACCAAATTTGACCACCACATTTAATGTTAAACCAATAGAAAGAAAAAAAATCAAAAGCAGGGGGGAAAAACAAGTAAAACCGCGAATAACTAAAATAATCTCGATAAGACTTAAATTTCTACGCTTACACTGGTTAAATACCTTTTACTAACGTTATAAGCGACGTAAATGAGGTTTAAATGGCATAAGGAAAGCGGGAGACGGTAAAAGGGAGAAGATGGTTGTTGTTCGGTAACTATAGAGGAAAAACAAACTGAAAAGTCGTATAAGAAAACGATTTCAAATAAATGGAAGCAGCACAACCAATGAAGCAAATTACAGGGAGAGAGCGAGCGAGAGATTTTTATATAGGCACTGGTATCGAATTTCAAATGCCCTTTAATTTAGAATTTCTTAGAACGGCAATCACAGGTATGGGTATGACTTTGTTTGTTGTTATGTATTCATGCGGCAGATATTAATTAATATTTTGTAGCACACACAAAATTAATTTGAGAGGAATTAAATGAGGCTTGATAGACTAAATGGATAAAGGGTATAAGGTTATAAGAAATAACTAGTAATCGATATCGATAACTTTCAATATTATCACATATGATAAGAAATATCGTGTATTCCTATTCAACATTACTTCTCTTCTTGAATTACCCTGTCTTCCTCTCATAAAACTTCCTTAAAAGTCTATGAAAAACTTATAAAACTTCACCGCCAAAACCTTTATAAACAAATTGAAAATACGTTAGCATAACATGCCTCTGTACAACAAATCAGCCGCACTCTCCTTAGAGGGCAACCACAGAGTAGCGAATTCATTTAAAGTATAATAAATGACTAATGCCCGCATAAAACTTTAAATTTTATCATCATCGTCATTATCACTAAGACCGCCAGCACTACCACCAACAGCGAAACCAAACTTAAAACAAAACATAGAAGAAAAAAAGAAGAAGGTAAGACAGAGAAAGAGAATAAAAAGAAGAGAGGGTGTTGGTATCTCTTCCATAAAATATCCAACATAAGCATGAAGATTTAATGATGATGATGGTGCTCTTCACTATCGTTTAATGCTGATGATGCCAAATTGGAAGTCTTAAGTTTGTGCGATTTTGTGAAAAATGCAAAACTACGCTGATGTATATAAAATAAATGAATAATGGATAGTGGGTAACAAAAGTGAGTTGGCCTCATGAGCTGCTTCGTTGTCGTATTAAAGTGTCTACAGACCAGCGGAATTCAGATTCAAATTTGAATGCACCAATCCCTCCCCAGATAGTCGATCCAGCAGTAATACATCCATTATCCGCAAAAAATTGGTAGCGCAATCTCGTAAGGGAGAGTAACAGTTCACCTCACTTTTAAGCCCAATACAGGAGTACAGAGTATTTGCACAGGGAGCAACGGTAGCGTCTTAGATCCTTCGGTGCTTAGTTGGAAAAACTTGATTAAGGAAACAGAAACACAGAAAAAGGCATAAACAGGTGGTGGATTAGCATTGTAAAGGTCATATGGCCCTTAAAGGTACGAACAGGAATAAAATCAAGTTCCCTTGTGGGACTCGAATGTTGCCGAAAAACGTCTGTGACAGTTCAGCTTGGCACTGGAGGGTTTTCTTATTACTTCGTGCAGCAAACTCTTGCTCAACTTCAACAACAAAGTAATCTACATCCATTGTGGACATAACAAAAATGTACCACAGACAGAATAGTAACAAGAAGAGGCGTAAAGGAATACACAATCAGTATGGAAATATCTAGGCTAAGAGTAAATAATAGAGCAACAATTAATGTCTCGGAACTTAATACAAAAAAATCTAGCCAAACACCATAATCATCAATACGAATCTTTTAAATTAAAGCATCGAGGAACCGGTAGTGAAGATAAAAAAGGAGGTGCATTGTCATACTGTCCGATAGAAGCCTCAAGGTACTTCACTTGGCCAATGAACACCTCGAGATTCACAATCTATTTGGAGACCAACGATACAATACAATAGACTCTGCCTCATATTGTGGTTCTAGTTCAAAGAACTAGATTCCTTCAACGTCAATATATATCCTGAATATAATTCCAGTTTCTTATGAAACTATGTACTGGTGGATGCGTGATAACTTCACAGGAGGCCACATAAAGTACTTCAACGAATTGATGGATTTGATATTGAAGTGTAAACAACATCCATAGAATATTGGGGTGACATAGCCACAGAATATCTTTGCTTCTTATGGTCGAATAAAGTAGCTTTTAGCAATGGTTGTTGGACTCCCTCACACTCTATTCTGCAACCGTACGGGCATATGCCAGCACAAAGTACTAAACGATAATTGGTCATTACAACCTTTTAATCAAGCTTCTTGCACCGCTCAAATTGTGTTAATTTTACACATGAGTGGAGGGGCCTACTGTTTAAAGTCGAGTTCGAACGGCAGATTTTTGAGGAACTTTTCATGGAAATTTTATTTGTTCTCAGATATTTTTGGTAGAATTCTGCTGAGAGACAGTTCAGATGTCTGAACTTGGGTTTTAATCGTGTCCTCATGTCTAATAAGGTAAGACACTACGTACTAGACTATGGCCGCAGACATTCCCGGCTGCAAATATTCCCAGAGTGGAGTAAGGCGGTTCTTGACAAAAGTTGTAGACTTCCTCACAGCTACTCAGCACTCATATGGGCGTATACTGATGTCTATGAGAAGAAAAAATCCTAAGCCAAGTATTGTAAACCTGGATATCAACAATGAATTTAATTCATCGCTCTCGACCAACATCCTGATGTCTTTGGAAGTTTGTCATGTACTTGAGTACTTATCGTCAGCGCATGGTACAGTTTGGAACAGAAGCTTGTGTTAGAGAACACAGAGCTACACACGGAATCACACTGCAGATAAACTATTTCACCGCCTGCATGCTATTCCCATACTAAGGCGGAATGCGGAGATTGCTGGTTATGCTGGAATAGAATTTGCGATAAAGGAAACAGAAACAGTGCTGAAAAGTGCTCACAGATGGTGTTCGCTTGTGGCATCTTCTCTTTTTTAAGCACACCATCTTACTTGTGTTGCTGTTAAAGGTCATATAAAAAAAAAACTTTTTTATCGCACTGTAAACAACCGTTTAATTTCTTTATATAAACACAGAATTTTAGTTGAAGTTTGCGGCAATAGAGTGAAACTTTTATGCACTTAATGCCTGCCACATTGTAATTATCAGGCATAGAAGAAGGCTGTAGTAGTTGCTGTAGTAGTAGCTGTTGCTGTTGCTGTTATTGATATTCTCTACCTGGTAACTGTTCTGTTTATATTGGAAACAAAAATTTTTAATTAGCAGACAACAAGCCAAACAACAAAAACAAAAAAAATGAAATAAAAATTGAAAAAGAGAAAGAGAAAGAAAATGAAAA
Source organism: Sarcophaga bullata (assembly GCA_005959815.1). Taxonomy (NCBI): domain Eukaryota; kingdom Metazoa; phylum Arthropoda; class Insecta; order Diptera; family Sarcophagidae; genus Sarcophaga; species Sarcophaga bullata. Next base: position 84,302 of record QOCX01000714.1, read on the forward strand.
CAAACAAAATTTTTACTTAAAAAAAAGGCAAAACAAAATGAAAGTTAATGCAACAGCCGTTACCCATGCATCACACTGCAAACACTGAGGTAAGAGTATAGAGGAAGAGAATATAAAAGGAAATTAAACTCTAACCCATCAAATACGTACACACGTACAAGTAAGTGAATACACCTACGTTCACTTAACGGTTGAAAAGCAAAGCACAACAGTAGAGTTTCAATTTTAAAATGTTATTAAGAGTGTTAAGTCCAGTTTTAACCTTTTGTGCTCTCTCTCTCACTCTCTCACCTTGTTGAGAGAGCAAAAAAAAAAGAGAAATACCCACCGTAAATGAAGATAAATGGGTTTTTAAATCACACACACAAACGCATACACACCCTCATTCGTACACACAGAGAAGAGAACAGTTTCTTTCTTAAGCAAATGCTAATGAATTCTTAACTCTGTCTTCTCTGTCTCTCTCTTTGTCTCTCTCTCTCTCTCTGTCTTGCTGTCGTTTATGTGTGAGTGTGAAATTCACTCTTTTCTTGTTACCCTTTACACTTGTGGTGTTAAATGGTAATTAAAACATTATTTTGCCTTCAACACAGCGTTACAAATGAGAGTGTATGAGAGGGTGCATGAGTGTGTTTGGCAGAACATTAGTGTTGTTTTATAGTTGTTGTTGTTATTTTTATTACAAACTAATCTCAATAACATTGTCGTCTATTTTGCATAAACCGTGTGATTTCGTTTTGCTTTTTTCCTCTTCAATTTCAATTTGAATTTCAATTCACTGTCTCTCTCTCTCTCTTACTCTCCCTGTCTCTTTCTCTCTTTCCTGTTTTTTGCAAAAACCCTAATAAAAAGCATAAGAATCTTTACAGGAAATAGGCGTTTTGCTAGTTTGTGTTCGGGGGTTTTCTTTTAATTTCTTTTTAATTTTGTTTTTTTTTTTTTTTGCTTTTGCTGTTGCCGTTTTTTTACTGCCCCTTTCTGTACTTTGGGACCTCTGGCTTTGTTCATTTTACACCCAATTGTCAGTTGCATATGCGTGTTGTTGGCCAATAAATATTCACATTTTTTTTCTCACTTTTTTTTTTGAAATTTTTCGTCATCGTTGCTGTTGCTTTAATTAAACAAGAACATTAAGTTGTTTTTATAATTTCTTGATTTGTTGTTTTTGTTTTAGATTTTTATTTTGTTGTTTGATATAAAATTTAATTTTTTAAACGTTATAACACTCTTAACAATTTTAATGACTTAACAGAACACAGTGTTGGGTTAAGTGGCAAATATTTTCATGGAGAGAGAGAGAGAGAAAGTACTTGTATGTACAATTGTGATTATTTACATGCTAAGTGTTTATATTGAATGTAAAAGTTTCCTAGCAGAGGTAGATTACCTCTTCCACGAAATATTTACAACTTCTGATTGACATCTCTTAACCATCCCCAGAGGCATCATGGTGCGTGCCGTAAAAACTTGATAATAAACGCAAGCAATCCAGATTCGAAAACCGGAAAAAGATGAATAATTAACCATGATTTTCGTATTTTAAAAGAGAGAATTTAAAATGAAACCATTTGGAAACCTTTACAGAAAATTGAGTACGTCATGTATTAAGATAACGATTTATTGGTTTCAAAAGTCTCAATCTGGCAAGATTGTTGAAATGTTTCTACTTCTCAAAGCTTAGTTCATAATCTGTTGTTACGAGGGCAAACAAACGTGTCAACGAAAGTGCTTGGAAAACCTTGC
>QOCX01000715.1:24182-80119 GCA_005959815.1 Sarcophaga bullata
ATTCATCGCTGTTTTTCAATCTTTCGATAGGGTTTAGCATGAGGACCTAGTCCTTAAATTTTGGCCAGTAAGGTAGTGGAGTTTTTTGAATGTTACTTGACGGGACAAAGATTTTTTATAAAGAAGGGAGACTTTATATGTTCACGACATCCGGTACATCGCAGGCAATATTTGGGTGCCGTTCTATATTTACCTTATGCTTCGAACTAGCCAATGAGTAGGAAATTTACACATTCTATCTGATGGCACTGCTTTCCCTTGTGTACATAAGAAATCCCACAAAGCCTCTAAGCACTAAGATTACATATTTCATCTTGAAAAGTGTTAATCCTATGGAGGATGAAGGTGAACAAATAAAAATCTGTTCACGTAACATACACATTGCACAGTGCGACTAAATAACCGGATAGTGGGTGAGCATTCGTATGTAATATCTTGGCGTAAACCTTGATATTGACTTAGAATTTTCCCATTGAAATAAAGTTAGCACAAATGAAATTGAAATTATTGGTAAAAAGCTGAGCCTAATGCTGTAAACGCAATAAACGCAACGTAGCAAGCAGCCTAAGGTGAGCTGCAAGTGCATTAATTATAATAAAGGCAGCATCAAGAAAGCATAAGCAATGCAATGCAAAAAAAAAGAAAATTAACAGGACATTAATTCCTCATCACGCGTTTCTAAAGCCTCTATTTCATGTATTTCATGTTATTGCATTGACAGCACTAATCTTCCCATTGCCAGCACATCTTTGCTTACTGTTGCGCTGCCTTTAAAATTATCACTTCCATATACGCCCATATGTTCTATTTTTAACCCTTTGCACCCGAACGGCGCTTGAGAGGCGGCATTCTATTCTTTACTTTAACTTGAACGGCGCCTGAGAGGCGCCATTATTTTTTTGATGTGTTTTGCAGGCATTGTAAATTTTTTTCTAAGTGTGAGATTAGTCCGGTATATATCAGATGGTGGGTACTTCGTTAGGTACTCGTCAGGACTGGCGTAGTTCTTCCGGAATCCTGTTCAATCGATTTATGAATGCACTTTATCTCTTTCAAGCTGGCCATCGCACGGAAATTCTTTCGAGACGCCAACCTACTCTGAGGAGTACAACTCCATCGCTATTCTCACTTGGCCCTCAATGGATAGAAGGCGCACCAATCTGTTACTTGGACTTGGTCGTAACGTCATCTCGATTACAGTGGCCATACTTATAGGTCATTGTGTTATGGAAAGACACGCGGAAAGAATGCAGCTCCCATTTAGCGACTTCTCCCATGGATGCAGATCCGCTGAGAAAAAGGAGATTGTTATCCACTTTCTTTGCCAATGCCTTGCGAGGTGCAGGTATAGGTTATTTGGCTCTCCAATTCTTGTCTGCCTGATGGAGCTATCGTCCATTGATGTCAAGAATATAGCTTCATTTATCAAGCTTTTGGGCAGGTTTTCTAGCGTGTGGTAGTCGTGCTTTAAATATGCAGCCCTTGCGCTAACCAACTTCTTCCTGGATTATAGGAAATTGGTCAGTACAAGGACTGCGTTCACCCGTGTTTCCAAAACGAGCCGCTATGCTTGCTGAAGTGAGCTGCCACACTAACCTCACCTAACCTAAGTGAAAATACTGATAAGCAAAAGCGAAACAATTTTTTATTAAAATTACTGTCTGGTGGCTGAACACCTATACTAAAAAGTGGTTTGGGTGCAAAGGGTATAATAAGTCGCTGCGTTGCGTTTATTGTGTTTTAGCATGAGGCTTGACTGTAAACTCTCACTGTATATCTCTCTCTTCCGAAGCAAATATGATGTTATGGCATACAACTATGGGGAACTTCCTCAGTTCCTTATATACAAAACGCTTAAAGACGGCATTATCATTAAATAAAATGTCATTATCTTACGGATGATGACAAGCAGCGCTTGGTAGATTAAGATCTGACTTGACTTTTAAAATTAGATAACTGTGATGGGAATATTTCGCTTTCCTCGTAGGTTTAATCAAGTACTTTAAGTGAAACAATACTTTTTTATTTCTTGTTTTTTTTTTTTTATTAATTTCCTGCAGAATTAAAAACTTTACATAGCACAGCGTAGTTCAAAACTCGTGTTTGGTGAATTGAAATATTCGTCGTTAAAATCATGACGATAGAAGTCATAACACAAGTGCTTGAAAGAATAACTTTGTAGATACGGACTTTCATGTTGGCTGGTAATTGTAAGAATGCTTAAGGATCTGGGTGTATGGTATGATATGGTATGGTATGGTATGATATCGTATGGTATGATACGAACATTTTATAAATAATTGCAGTGTGTAGTCATATGTATGGTATCTGTAAGTGTGTAGGATTGTTAAGACATTCCTTAACTCGTTTACATTTTATGATGGTCTCTCTCTGTTGTTCAAAATGCTGTTGTTGTTGTTGTTGTTGTTGTTGTTGTTCTTTTTAGTTCGTTTGCTTTATCTTTTTAATATTTTTTTTCGATTTTTTTTTTCTGATTTTTTCTGAATTTTTTTTTTTTTTGTTTTTTTTTTTGTGAGCTCCTCCTTTATGGTTAAAATGCTTATGATTATTGAATTTTGTATTCTGCTTGCAAAAACTCATGTTTAAGAAAATTGCCAACAATCATCATGGATGACTAGACATTGCATCGCGTTTATCCAATCAGCTTTTGAAATGCCATGAAACGAAACGATACTTTTGCTCTGCTGCTGCCGATGCTGATTGCTGCTTGCTGCTTGCTGTTGTTGCCGTTATTAAATGCAGCTTCTTTTCAGCTCCTAATGTCTGATGGGTATGATGACAACGATGGTAGAGTTGGCGATGACGATGACGATACGATACGATAATAATAATGGAAATGATGATTGGATATGGAAGCCATTTTTGGTGAGTACAATACAAAAACAAAAACATAAAAACATGAAAACAAAAAAGAATGAATTTTTAATCTTTTTTCTTTACATTTTTTTTTCCTTCTTCATTCATTCTCTGATAATTTATAAGCATAAATATGGTTGTTATATGATCGAAAACAAATAAAACAAATAAAAAAAAAAGAAATATTGGAAAGTATTAGGGGTAGAAATATGTTTTAATGGACATTTTAAAATAATAGTTTTGCATTAGCGACGCATGAGTTGCTGCAAAGTTTTTAGCGTGACCAGTACTTTTAACATCATATTTCGATAATTCCGTGAATACATCGAACTTAAACGGTCGCAGAAATTGTTTGCTTTAAGTGGCTGAGACTCACTATTAGCACAGCGAGACCAAAAGCGACTACTAACTGAGTCAGTTTTTATCAAACAACAAGCAACAAAATTAAATACATTTTTATTGAAATACGCCGGTAATTGGTCATAAGAAGCTTTCAGTCAGGATTACAATCCAGGTTCTCATATTAACCATGTTGGGTGTGTTAGTTTTGTGCATGAGTGGCGGGACCTACAGTTTAAAGTCCAAAAGATAGATTCCTGAGAAACTTCTCAAGGCAATTTTATTTATTTTCAGAGTTTTTCTGCAGAGAGGAAGTCGCCTAAGAAATATTCTTTTTATATTTTCGTTTCGATATCTGGGTTGGGTCATGAACTACCTACCCACCAGACTACGGCGATTTCTAGTAAATATAAAAACTGTGTTTAATTTCCGTCTTCCAACATTTAATCTCTATCGCCTGCTATCACTTACTAACCGACTGATTTGATTTCTCATTCCAATGATTCAGTTTGGATTATAACCTAACTTCTCACACCAACCATGTTGTTACCATGCGTTAAATGTATACATTAGTGGCGGGACCTTCAGTTCAAAGTCAACTCTGACCGATAAATTTTTGACAAACTTTGCATGTCAATTTTATTTTATTCTCAGAGTTTTTGTCAGAAGACCGTTAAGAGGAAATTGTCGAAAGAAAGAAAAAAAGGGGGTTAGTAATACGATTTCTTATCCAAACTATTACAAAGAACTTCCGATAGTTTCATTCTTACTTGTTTACTTACTTAACTAGCCATTAAAAACCTGATTAACGAATTTATAATTCCCTTAATACATTCTTCCAGACACCTCTCGCCGGAGCATCCTCCTCCATTTGAACGACATGGCTGAACCAGGCTAGCCACTGGATGTTAATACGCTGCACAACAAACATGTCGTTGAGGAGTTCATACAGCTCACTGTTGGATCAAATGCAGAAATCATTGCCAACTCGTACTGGAAGAGTCCGAAGATCTTATGTCAGATGCTGCTGCATCAGAGTTTAAGAGTGCTCATGATGAGCTAAGATGAGCATCTTGTAAAGTATTAGTTTCGAAAGAAGTCTTTGCTACTCAATTGCCTACTGAGAGCATAGTAGAGCCTGTTGACAAGAGTGACAGGAGGAGGAGGAGGAGGATCAGTGACATCAGCGAAAATAGAATTATCGGCTCTAATCTGTGACCCAGTACGTTGCATGTCCATATTTGTCGGTGACATATACTTCGTTTTGCCCTCATTTACTGACAGTTTCATTTATGCGCTGAATGAATGCCGATCAGCTGAATAGATCGAGTAGATGATTGGGTGGGTGTATTAATGCCTTCTTAAGGTCAAAAAAGTAAAGCTATTTCCAAACTTTAGTTGACCTTTTACTAAAGAATTCTGTTGAAGGAAAAATTTTTTAAAGGAATTTGCTTTTTCATGAAGAATTTAAGGCATTAAGCCACCAAGATTAAAATCTAATTGGACGTCGTAATAATTTGCCTTTTTTTAACTGTTCTGCCTTCAATTGGTTCCCAATAGTTTACTGGATTTCTAATTCAAATGCATTTCGCTGTTTACTCCAGCGAATGAATCTTTAAAATGTTGTAAACTGTCAAAACGTTGTAAGCGGTATTGTGACATACGAATTTATCCTGCAACGGCAACGGCAGTTATCATTAAGATAATGACAACAATCTCTCTCTCTCTGTGTGGTATTTTCATTATGTTTATTTGGCAAACGAACAAAAACAACAAATAAAAAAATTGTTTTTTTTTGTTTGTACGTAAATCATCCTCATAGGCATCAGAGATACAAGTGCAGCTAATGTTGCATAGTAAACAGTATCGCTATCCGTACGTAGTCTGTTCTCTGTAGTCATTGTCCACGTCATCGTCATCTGCAACATTATTATCATTATCGTTAATGTCCATAAATTGATGATATTTGTTATAGTTGTTGTTGTAGTTGTTGTTGTTTGTTTGTTTGTTTGTTTCTGTTTCTATGTAGATGTTATTGAATTGATTGACTAACATGCATAAAAATTTTCTCTTGTAAACCCAGTTTCCATATACAGGTTACGAGTTTTTGATAAACCCCCCCCCCACTTATGGCATTTGTTGTTGTTGTTGCATTAATGAAAAATCAAAGATTGATTGAAGAAACTATTAAGCTTAACATTATTCCATATGTGTGTGTGTGTGTGTAAGCCATTGTATGTATGTGTTTGTGTGTATAAAACTTTCGCATTTTACTCACAGCACCCTCACCTGTTATTGTGGCAAATGCAGGCTTTAGCCGAGCGATTTAAGCTACAGCTTATGGTGCTGTCGCTAATGTTGGCAGCCTACGTTAATATATGGACTTGGGGGATCACAGAGTATAAGAAAAACCGGATGAGTACGTCGCCAATGTCATCGTCAACCATAAGTAAAATGACTGGCTGTATGGATGGATGGATGGTTGCTTGGTATGTTGTTGGACTGTTGCTTGTGTATGCATGTGATCGCATCACCAATCATTGAATTTTATTCACATTTTTTTCCCCTCGTTGTTGTTTCTGTTGTTTGTTTTTCGGAATACATCGATCCAATTTTTTTTTATTATCATTATTGTTGTCGCTGTTGCTGTTGCTGTTGTATTATTGTACTGTTCAGTTTGTATGTTCATACGTTTGTAGTTATTTAAAGACGCAATCAAGTTGCAATCAATTTAAAATAAAAAAAAATATTTTGTTTTTGTTTTTGTTTTTGTTTTTTTTTCTTTTGTAAACTTTTCATATCATTATTGATAGTTTGTGCGCATACATATGCAACATGTTGCAAAACGCAATCAACAATAATTTCCATCCATTGCTGTTAGCAGTTTATTATGGACTCTACCACAAATTGATGCCACAAAATAAGTTTATTAACTCATATGCCATCACCATTAACTCTTAAAAGAAAAATTGAAATTATTCGTCTTTCTTTTTTCGTATTTTAGAAAAGCTCTACAGGGTTTTCCATTACTGAGTATTTTTTTTTAATTTTGATTCCAATTCACTATGCGGGCATACAAAGCTCTTGCGATCGTCAATACACTCATTGGACCAGTGCGGCTTCAGACCTGGTGGGGCCAAGATCGCAAAGATCTTCACATTACCTAAAACCCTGGGGAAGGCCCATGAAAAACCAAGTCGGCACACAACATCTTTTGTCGACTATAAGGCAGTCTTCGATAGCCGCAAAAGCTATCTTTTTTGTTGCAATATCTGAGTTCGGTATTCTTGCACAGCTGACGACTTTGAGCAACTCCTGCAACTTCGTCAAGATGGGAAGGGACCTCTACGAATCGTTTGATATCGTGCGATCTCTTCAAGTTCATCATAAAGACTGCTCTGCGTAAGGCGAGACGGCAACGCAAGGCCACTATTTTCCAGTGGCTAACGCTAACGCTAACGACACTGACATCATATGGCGTGCCAGGCGAGATGTTACTGCTGCTTTAAATTGCATTGAACAAGAGTTTATTAAAATGTCTTGTACCCTTTGAATGACCCAAATCGACCTCTTTAACTTCAACATAAAGAGTACACTGCGGAATGCGCGAGGGCATCGCAATGCCGCAGTTTTCCAGTGGCTTGAGTATGTTGATTACATTGACATCATGGGGCTTGCCAAGCGAGATGATACTGCTGCGTTTAGCGTTATTGAAGATGAGTCAGTCAAGATGAGTCTCACAGTAAATGTAGCCGACGTAGATAACGATCTTGTCCGCGTTTGAGGGCCAAAATCGAAGAAGTCCTGCTATCGGTTGGTGTGATAAAGTAGCAAATTCTTACAAGAAGCAGTGTCGCCTGCTAAAGCAGATCGCTATCCGACAATCGGGTTGTTAAGGGGCAATTAAGTTAGCAAGTAACTAGGTTTTCTTGCCTCATACGAACATATTATGTTTGAAGAGAAAATATCAAGCAATACCTCCCTTGAGTAGGGTAATAAAGAAGTCTTGTAGCCCGAATTTAATTTTTTTTTTTTTTTGGCTTTTAAGCTGGCTGGGGTATGCAAAGTTAAATTTGATTTTGTTATTGTTATCTTGATTTGAAAATCTGCTCTGTTTTAAAGCGTTTTTTTTTGCTTCTTCTTCTTCTTCTCATTTTATTTTTATTATTTCAGTTCGATATTGAAATCTTTAGTGCTGACGACGATGTCGTTGGATGAGAATGTTTGAGGATGTTGTTCGTTTGTTTGTTTATTTGTTTGTTGCGGTGATATTGTCTTTGTCGTTGACTTTTTCTTTAATGACATTGTCAATAATGGCAACAACAACGATGATGAGCGCTAAAATTGTTTTTACATGGAAAATATTTCAGTTTTTCCGCATTTCCAATCGATTTATAATTTCTTCAAATTTTTGAATAAAAAAAAAACAAAAAACACTATAAATTTCAAATAATTTCCTCATGATTTCAACAACAAATAATTTAAACGTATTCGCACAGAAAGATTTAATATCTCACAGTTAATAATCGTTCGCAGAAGGAAAAATACCCGATTATGGAGACACTTGGAACAAGAATTATGTTAAATCTACCCAGAATCCAACTTAATAATCTCACAGCCGCAGTAACGGCTCACTTGCGAACCATGGTATATACCAGGTGTACCAGTGTGAAGTGAGCATTAGCCATTACTGATTACAAATTTTCCCCTCTTTCACACAATTTGTGGATTCCAGGCTAAGAAAACTATTCCTCGTTTGAAGCAAACCAATTAGTCACTCAGTTTGTGACATGCTCGTAGGTAGCGAATTTCTGCCCACCCAATACGTAACCTCTGGATGAAAACAAATATAAGTTGGAAGGATAATGGTTCAATTGAATTCTGATTAGGCTTAGCTTAGTGCCTTGCCGTTTCTTGCGACCCATTCTATTCATTTTTCCATCAATGCCTAGTTGAAATTGGCTATTGAACGGTTTCACCATGATTTAGGAGCTCGTAGAACACCACATTATGCTGGTACCACTAGACAAACAACATTGTCGGTCAGATTGATAGTTGGCCCAGATTGTTATGTTTAGGGTTCTGAAAATACATCCATCATCAGTTCAATTCGATGATTTTCTATCGTATCTTTGAATCAAAATGTTCATCTCTTCACTGGCATCCACTTTCCAGGCTTTTGGATCCTTTCCATATCTGTTTCCATAGTTATTTCTTCTGATATGGCATTACAACCATATGCCTCGATAAGCAGTCAATTTACAGCAGTTTTTATTGTACAAAAGTCGTCATCGAGAACACGATAATAAATATGCTGTTGTTTGTTCACTGATATTATCGCCACACCAAAGAAAAAAAAAAAAAGAAATTGAGTCTCATTCTTGACGCTCACATCCTACCGGTACGCATATCTCATCACATCTTCTGCAGAAGCTGCATTGAAGGCGATATTAACATATTCACATAGATTTTTACATATGAAAACATTTGTGGGACAAATGTGGGATAAGTGGGATGGCATAATGGGCTTTCCAAATCACACTGAGTTTTTGCTGCACTGCTATACTCACAGGCACGATCTTGTTTTGAAGTCTTTGATTGTTTTCTATGCCAATCTCGGTCTCATTAATTGAATATCGTATACAATATTGGACTTGAGGGAGAAGAGTATTTTAGAAGTTTGCCATCCAATATCAGACAAAATACGTCCAAAAGAGTTAAGATGTTGTGCTTCAACACAGAAATCCTTGACAGACGCCTGTTAACTTGAATGTCAAGTTATTGAACCTAATAAACATTAAAGTATAAAGCTTCAATGACATATTAAACATAGAAAGGATTTCAATGTATTATGCTATGGGAAACCGGGTGCAATCTCGTAAGAAGCATTTACAAAGCCACGTTTTTAAAGTGCTAATTTTTGGCCGATAATACGAGCACATTTTTAATAGCAACTCCATATTGACAGAAAATTTTGTTTCAGTTAACGTGTCGGGCTTTCATGCCACACTTTATGGTTGAGAAAAGCATATCAGTAAGGGAGATCGGTATTTCTTGACTTCGAATGTCCTTCTTATGACTCGCATTTGTTTGTATGCTTGTTCAATAAAGCTGGATTCACCCATGGAACATTTTGTTCCGAAACAATTTTAGTGTTTTGAGAGTTTGTTGTGAAACGATTCACTCACTTCGAACAATTGTTCTGGAAAAACAAGGTTACCATATGCAAAATGTTTGTAAACGACGTATTAGTTTTACTATTTTATTCAATTTTCTATCAAATTTGCTTATAAAATTGAAGTATCTGGCAGCACTGTTCAATTGTTTCTGAATAAAAATTAAAACTTAAACCAATTCAAACTGAAATTGTGCCGAACAAAATTTACTCTCTTTCTCTCTCTCTCTCTAACTCAAAAAGAGAAACCTCAAACTGCATATTAAAAAAATTGTTTCGAAATAAAAATTTTGTTCCGAAACCATGGGTGAATAAAGCTTAATAGTACACCAAAAACACTTAAGGTCACCATAGTCTAGTGGGCAGGCTGGCGCATTTTATGTGCAAACCTGAGCTACAACACTACCGCAGCAGTGTTACTAGCAAAAACAGTCTGAGTAAGTAATTTCCATGTTGCAATTGTATGATGGGATAGGAATATCGATGATAAAACAGGACCTAACTAAGCTAGGCTAATTGTCATGAAAAACTTCCATGAATAAAATTAATGCACACTACGTTACTGCTGTTGAATTTGCCATAGTCTAGCATGTACTGTTGGCTTATAAGACGTGAAGCCTTGGTTCTACCGCTAGATGAGACGTCTCGATAAAATATTAATTTCGGCGATTTCCGCACAGCCGTCCGTACGTCTTCTGGCAAAGACTTTGAGAAAGAAACTGTCATTAATAGTTTCTCAAAATTTTATCGCTCGGAGGGTCCAGCCTGTTATGAATAAAATGAACACACGCAACATGAGTGCTGTGAGAAATTAGGTTGTAATCATGAATTAAGCGTTATAATCGAATACAAACATAATGCCAATAACTTTCTGTTCAAAAGCCCATGATTACTGACTAATCCATCACTAAAATCAAGTCCATCATAATACAACGATACACAATGATTTACTAAATTTCATTCATGCAATAGAAGTACATTCCGGATGCCCAGTTATCGTCTGTACGTCCGAAACAATAAAAAAGAAACTTGAGTTAACGATATGGTGTTGATAGATCGCACATTGAACGTGAGTGCTTCTAGACGACACAAGAGAGCCGAAGAAGTAGTGAAAGCACTGGGTTTACATGGATCGAATCGCCGTCAAAGACAGCCAAGTATTTTTTTCGGTTGAATCACACAATCAATGAATATGAAAAAAAATTATTTCGTTCGTTTGCACCAAGAGTTTGCATGAGTAAAGGTGTAGCTTTCATTGCAAAAATCCATGAATCAATCTACATATTGCTCCCCCATCCGACCCTTTTTAAAACCAAGTGGCTATTTTTAATTTCCAAAGCAATATGATAAAAAATAATAATTTTTGATTCAAAATCTCTTTCAAAAAAAAAAAAAAAAGTTACTCGAAAAGCCACTCACCACCACGGCTTAAAAGAAATAATTCCTGAAAACAGACATTTCCTTCTCCTCATCATGCTAACATTTGGTTAAAGCACCAGGTCCTCTTTATAATAAAAATTTAAAAGATTGTTGCAATTTTGCTTTCTTTACATTATTTTCGATTGCAGGATAAGTATTCAAGAAGTCCTCATATTCTTATCGCACTTTATTTGCTCTTGAACTGTACATCTCTACGCCATCATGGTACCAAAAAAAAAATTCCCATTTTTTTTGTTTTTGTAAAGATGTATGATTAACCTTCAAGTTATGTGAGAGAGAGACATTCCAACAATTTCATATTCGACATGTTCCTCCTCTACACATTGTCGGACTGTCCAGCGCTTAATCTCAATGCTGACCGAAAACGAGTTTCATTAAAACGTTTCCTATCATGCAGAGAGCAACAAAAAAAAAAAAAAAAAAACAAAAAAATAGCAACAACACCCAATGGCTTAAGTAATGAGGGAAGCTGCTGAATTGCAATAACAAAAACAGCAAAGCATGCGTTGTTTCAATATTAAGAAAAAGAAGAAGAGAAAAAAAATTTTTCATATTGGCTGGTAACCTCCTTCACCATTTTAATTTTCAAAAAGAAATTTATGAATATTTACATTAAAACGTTATTATCTTTAACCAGAATGCCAAACAACTTGCTGCATGCCTGCCTGCTTGCTTGCCTGCCTGCCTGCCTGCTTGCATGCCTGCTTTTTGAGTAGCAGCGTCAGCGTCAGCAAGCAATGCCTACCGACCGACAAACGAGCAATGGAGACGCGGTAAACTAAGGTGAACTAACCTTTAAATTTAAAACTTCAAATATAACAAGATAAAGAACGAACACACATGCATGCCTCCTCTCTATCTCCTCTCTACTACCACGCATCCCATCCATCTATTCATACGTTCCCGGAGCCAAATAATAGTGGACCAGCAAATGACCACTACTTTGTGCGATGAGCAGCAACCAACAAAGAAGGCAGCATTTCTTGTTTCTTTTTTTTTTTGTTGTTGTCTTCTGAATGAATGAAGGTGGAAAAATTAAAAGAATATTGAAAAATTATGCATATTGGTCAGGCAAGTTAAATTACACACCACCATCGTTATTAAAATCTGCAACTTTAGCTTCAACTTTGCCTTCTCCGGTAAAGTCATTATTTTTAATGCGAAAGGAAAAATTAACCAAAAAATTTATAAAAAACCATGCTACAACGACTGTTTTATCATCATAATTTAATTGGATCTTCCGATTTGAATCGAACACTTGAAAACATCGATAACGTTCCGTTTAAGTAAATGCGCATTTATCGATTCAGCATCACTTTCTTTCTCACGTGCATTCACCCCGTGACAAACGACTTATTTGTGGCGAATAGACATCGTGTTTGATTAAATCGCTGAGTTCGTCAAAGGCTAGTCAATATTGAAATTAATTTACCATCATCCACTCACCCATTCATCCAAAATTTTACTTGGGCCACACACTATTTTTAGTTTCTAGGGTTTAACTAGTCATCTGTAGCTGAGATGCAATACTCAGAACCCATAAGGAAACTTGTCGGTTATTTTCAGAAGCAATAGTTTATGCCATTTAAAGATGTGTTCATGATCATGTGACATGATCTTTCAATTCAATTCAACTTGGATAGAAAGGATAGGAAGCCAGAACCTAGAAACATTATCTGACAAATAGGCAGTCATACGAACACAAGATTCTTGTGAGTTTAAATTTTTTCTGAGAAGATGAATCAACTAGGAAACCAAATTAAAGTTATCTTTTGCTGGGTCCTATGAAGAATCCACGGCAGTGAGAAAGCGGACGAGCTTGTGAGGAGGAAAGCTTCACATCGCTCATGAGGCCAGAGCGGATGTTAGGTAGGCCAGAGCGGATGTTAGGGTAGTTATGCTCAAAGAAGGGGAAGATAAAGAAAGGCAAAGGTTCTGCTCAAACCAAGTGTGCATGATAATTGCTTCAAGCTTTCGTTAGAATACTACAATAGGAGGAGATCTGAATGACGCATGATACTATCAAGAAATAAACTGAAGATCCAAAGTATATTTACTTTGAATGAGGATTGTTCCCAGTTCAACATGCATAGTCTGTGACAATGAGAATGAATCACCAGAACACAATCTTGGAATATGTGGGACACTAATACTTCGTAGAAGGAAACAGTCTTCCATCTGCTAGGCAGGAAATTGAGGGCGACTTTTCATTATAACCCTTCAATCAGAATTACGACCTAGTTCCCCCACACCACTTATGTTGTGTGTGTTAATTTTATACTTGGGTCATGAGACCTATAGNTAAAGTGGATTCCGAACGACAGAATTTGAGAAACTTTTCATGGCAATTTTATTTTCTCTTAGAGTTTTTGCTAGACATCTGCTGAGAGGAAGTCGCCGAAGAAATATTTTTTTTTCGTTTTGTTGGAGATATCTGACCTGGGGTTCTAACCATGGCCACACGTCTAAAAACCCAACATACTACCAACTGAAGTACGGCGACTTCAGGAAGACATTATAAGAATATACACCAGATACTGGGCAGGCAACTGGCATTGTTGACACCGAGCAGCACCCTCAAGTTTGTCAAGCCCATAGATTCGGAACAGATATCGTATTATTATTGAAACCAGAATCTGTTGCCTGAGTTTTCCGGCTGTGGTGGTGGTTTTAAAATATAAACATGGAAGCGGCGAAAACAAATGAAATTGATTCATTACGTCTTGAGTGTTGCAACCATTGGCACAAACCAAAAACATTTTGCCAATCTTGAGTGGCGGTTGTAGGGTGCAATATGCCGCCATTACAAAAGAAATATTTTGAAGGTGCAGGAGGACAAAGTTGCGCGATATATTGTATGAAATAAAAATGGTGGTAACGGCTTCTCTGCAGCGTGGTAATATTAATTTTATGTTTAACCAACCAACAAACAAAAAAACAAAAAAAAAATCTTTAAACAGAATTCAAAATCGTTAAAAACAACAAAAACAACAAGAAGATGAAAAAAATTAAAAGGAATATTCAGTGAAATATCTTTTCAATCCAATAATCATTGTAAGCTTCTGAGTCTGATGTTAATATCCGGTCAAAAATGAATATTTTTACATACACACACACATACACACATACACACACGAAGTGACCATCGACCATAATGATGACGATGAGGATGAGGACAAGGACTATGATGATGATGATGCGTATAAAACAAAGTTATTGATTGTGTTTGCTGCTGCTAATCCTGCTGTCGCTACATTTGATGATGGCAAGGCAAATGTTGCGACAACATGTAGACTCAGCCTCAGACCCAGACTACTTCTTTATGAAAATTCAGGCATTACGGTTAGAAGTTTTGATATGTTCTGTTCAGTTCAGTTCTGTTCAGTTCAGTTCTGTTCAGTACTTTACTGGTTTATTAATGATTCGTTTGTTATCTTCGCCTCTTTGTGAAAAAAACTATGTTTGTTCTCCTTTTTAAAAGCCCAACAAAATTTGCAACCATGCCTGATGATAATAACAATGATGTGGACTGGTTATTGGTTGGTGGAGGTGAAGGTGATTGTGGTGATTGTGATGGTGGCGGTGGCGGTGGCGGTGGCAATGGTAGTGATGGTATGCAATGCTAAAGCTTCAACGCTGGCCATTTATGAAGGTGTACAAAACATACAACAACAAACATGCCACATACATATTTGACCATTTATTTCATACATACATACATGCATGCAGATGTACATACCATATGCACATACATACGTATGCATGTATGTATGTTTGGCATATTCAGACATAATTTTTACCTTTTTGCGATACGCAAAAATAGCGACACAGCAATAATAACAACGAAAACTTAAACAGAAATCCAGTCAACAAATCCCAACAACATTACTTTGTGTTTCGGATTCCTCACTGCCTGACTGTTTGCCTCTGCCAGATATCCCATGTCTTTCTACGTAAATACAGTCTGCCATCATAGCCATCATATCATCGCCGTCATTGTACGAAAGGAAAACAAGGAATATCGAATAAGAAGAAGAAGAAGAAGAAGAAGCACAACAAATACAACAACAACAACAATAATGGAGAACACAATATTGTACTCACATTTACATGTACAAATATGAAATCCATAAATCTCGCTAATAACCAACCAATCCAAGAGAGAAGTAATGTTGGAAAGAAATGCAAATTGCTCATGTCATATGTTATGGTCGTAAAATATATCGGCAACAACAGCATCAGTTGCTATGGAAATAACAACAACTACTGCTGCTGCTGCTGCTGTGCTCTTGTTGTTGCTACCACTAATAGGCCTGTGCTGTACAGTTGGCTACTCGAATAAATTCTCCTTATTCGTGGCATTTTGAGCTGAACGGTGTCTATTCATTGGTTTTTTTTAAAGAATTTCAACAAATTCAAGAATAGTAATGGTAGGTGGATGGGTGAATTGGAATCTCATGCCTATCGACAGACACATAAGGAACCACCATTAAGGAGTACTGAAGCCGCCGTAGTCTAGTAGGTAGAGTGTTGGCTTATTAGAGATGAAACCATGTTTCAAACTCCAGGTCAGACGTGCCCAACAGTAAACGAAACATGAAAAAATATTTCTTCGCGAATTCCTCTCAGCAAATTTCGCGCAAAAAACATGATAACACACACAACATAAGTGGTGTAAGAAACTAAGTCGTAAACCTGACTCAAGGGTTGTAATGACCAATGACATATCTTGCACAAACTTCCTTAACTTCCACTCCAGTGAGATGAGCTATGTTTGGTAAGGCATCATCCCGGATATATATAAAGCGTACCGTTCCATGCCTGGAGTAATTGTTAATTGCTTTTCATAGTCTAGAATGCTCTTTGATTCCATTTGATTATCAGTAAAGATATTTAAATCCCTTCACGGCAAGCTTACCCAATGATTACTAGCCCAGATTATGAATTTTTTGTTCACGCGCTGACTGTGAATCCGTTTGATTAAGAAAGTTGATCTGGCATTAGATTTATGCAACATCAAAAGATACATTTTTCAACTAACGTAACTTGAAAACAATTTTTTTTCATAACTTACACTAGAGTTTAATGGAATAGATCATCTTTAGAGGAATTGAATTCCAATAGAACAACATCGCAACTGGTAATGTCTCGAATGCTGGAATCTTTATCGTCCTAACGAATGTATGCTATAATCTAACGAGATTTTCGCCTTAACGTCGGAGAGGCTTTTAACATACATAATTACAACTTCAGTCAGGATTACGGCCTAGCTTCTCACACCACTTATGTTGTGTGTGTTAATTTTATACATGAGTGGCGGGACCTACAGTTTAAAGTCGATTCCGAACGACAGATTTTTGAGAAACTTTACATGGCAATCTTATTTAACTTAAACCCTTTAACTTAATAATTTTGCAGCGAAGACGAGTTTACTCGTCATAAACAGAGTGAAATGATTCTGCCTGTAAAAGTAGGCAATTATGAAGAAAATTCAAACGTTGTGTGTTGGTTTTATTTTCTTTTTTTTCAAAATATTTATTTTTATTCGTTGTTAAAAAAACAAAATTATTTATTCAAATACACGAGGTTGCAAACTAACGAATGTTTTAACATGTGGGCCTTTACGTGACCTTTATCACGGAAAAAATTCTAATAAAATTGTTGAAAAATAATAAAAAAGCGATTTTGTTTTTCTTCATAATGAGAATACTCAACATTATGGGAAACATTTTTTTTTGCTTTGACGAGTATATTTGACATAAACGGTTAAGGGGTTAAATGAATATAATGGAATTACATTCAAAGTGTCAACAGGCTATCTAAGAAACAAAAACTTCAAATTCATTTACAAATTAAGAATATTGATCATCTTTAATTAAATTTCTTTTCTTTTGTATGTTACGAACGGACACTGGATTTGGTAGAAAATATTCCTTTAAATCATAGGTAATAAGACTTATCATAGGGAATAACATATCACAGTGCTGTTATATTCCATAAATGTCCGTCAATAAGAATGTGGATATGAGTAAATCCATCACTTTTTGAATAAAGGAAATATTTTTTTATTAAAAAATCACAAAATATTTCTCAATACAGTCTCTCTCAAGCCCAAACGTTTCGCAACATCTTTTAACGCTACATCGTTGGAGTTAAATTACGTTCTGAAGAATGATTTCTTCAGGCTTGATAACGGAAGGTCGTAGAGAGTAGAGGAGAAAACAATTTGAAATTCACTTTACACAGGGACTATGACTTGTATTCGATGAATGATATTAGAACAGTGGATAATTGACACTAATTTTCAGCGAAAAAGCATATTCAGCCGATAGAAAATGTTGAACTGGCAGAAGTCCGTTTGTCCTGTAAGCTGTGTCCGTATTGAGATAAACTGGTGGCTGCATGGACCACGTGGACTTCATAGTTTCAAGTTTGATAGTTGGAAACTTTGTATTAATGGCTGCCTGAAAGCATTGTAGGCCTGCAAGTCTCTGATGTCTGACCGGGGATTCGAACCCTAGCCTTTCGTCTAATAAGCCAACACACTACCTACTAGGCAACGACGTCTTCTGATGCGCAATTATCTTCTAAAAATGTTCTGATGGTTATTTGCCACTCCTTTTTTTACAAAGCGATGGATTTCCTGGCTATCTTGTGTCAACATCAACATTATTAGAGTGGATGAATGAATTTTTACATCGATTTCGGTGATTAGATTTGAGAGTTTAGCAAAGGCTTATACGACCAATGAATGGCATTCTCAAGCACGGTTCGATGACAACGTTTCTATTGGAAACATTATTTTACGGGCAATGAATTAAAATTTTATGTGATTACGTCTTCGAATTAAACCAACGAATGAATTCTTTTGAATCATAACCAGGAACGCCATCCTTGTTCTCTATGGAGCTTAGTTTTTGTAATATCAACGCTTCACTAGATCATAGCTACCGAATTCATTGAATCCTTTAACTAGTTTTGAATACTTAATGACAACTTTGATTCTGACTATGGAATATTTTCTGAAACATGCATGCCATCGTATGTGCAAAAAACCAATTTTGCACACAATATTTTATTTTAATTTTTACTACCAATTACTGTCTCTTTGTTTTTGCTTTGTTGCTCTTTGTTCAACATTTTTTATTAAGAAAACTGTATTTAATGATTCCATAATCGATTATCCGTAATTGCAAACACCTTAGCCGTTATCATGCCGTGGCAAAAAAGATGGCAATTGTGCATCAACTTCAATATGGTTGGTTAAACTGTCTCCATGTAACATCATGACATGCTGCATACCAATCCAACATACAACAGCAACAGCATTGCTAACGTATGGAAAGGGCATGAAGCAAAATCAGAAAAAATCCAAGCAAAAGCCGTAGTCATGGCAGAAGGATGTTAAACAGAAGAGCAAAATCTCGTAAAATGCATATGACAGCCATTCATGGCTGCCGTTTTATTATGCATTTGCCCGAATATGAGAGGAGTTCATTTGTAGAGTAGTAGTCTTGTTGTTGTATGATGTTGAGATGCTTTTTCCCCCTTTTTCACGTACCCTTAATCAGGGGGACATGTTTTTATTTGCAATCCTGTTTTATTTTCAATATTCTAGTATTGGTTTCTGTATTCGTATTCGTATTCGCCTGTTAATGTTGTTGTTGTTGTTGTTGTTGTTGTTGTTGTTGCTGTTGGTTTACAATTGGTTTTGTACATAATCATAATGCATGCGTTATGTATTGTTGCCAAAGTGAATGGATTTCATGTGTACTTTTTAATTCTTAAGACAGAGGCGTGGGTGCAAAAGGCTAAAGCTGGTAGAACCTTCTGAATTCCATAATTCGTATGCCTTTTGGAAGAGAAAATAGTTCACATACTAATATCCGGTTCTAATACTTCTTCACCACACTACCTAAAGGTTGAGGTGACCAAGTTTTGATAATTAAGCGTGAAACACGCCATTGTGTCTAAAGAACACGTAAGCTTACACCCAGTATATCTTCACAATTTCCTCATAGTGGGTCAGCACTTTGCTGGGAACTTAGTGTCTGGCGAAAAACGGATTTGATGCTATAGACGTTTCCAAAATATTGTGGAAAGTGTAAACTCCAGTGGATATACAAAACAGTGGGCACTTATCTAAGATTGGTTAGGTTATGTGAGGTGGGGACCCCTATTAAAGGAAGAGGCCCCTCTTAAGCCAATATTTAGATCCATTGTGATACCATAGTCGATTCTATCAGGGGATCAAACAGTCCCTAGAGAAAAGCAAACCAAGTCCTAAATAAATCTTGCTATTGCAGCGAATCTATATGGGAAAACTCAGTTAAAGATGTCCGAAAGTCAGAAGTCATTCTCTCAGTAAGGCACTGACGCATAGAAAAAATAACAGTCTTCTGCTCTTCCTAAGATCCACAAATCCTGGAAAAATCATTTGCCGGCATGCCAAGTATTTCGGTATTCCTACCAAGTGGCCTGTAAGAATTGCTATTGTGCAATGGATGGTCAAGCGGGTTAAAAGACAGAGGTGAGTCGGTCCTCTTCTTACTCATAATGGCCAGCAGAGTATAGCAATGTTGCGCTTAGGCTCCTGCTATCAACAAGATTGAGCTTCTCAGCAAAACGAGTGAATACTACTCAAGCTAACTGGGATAATCGTAAGCTAACTGGGATAATCGTAAGTCGGAGATTGCAATTTCCGTGCCAGCTCTGGCTAGTTCATGACCAATGCAATTACCTTGAATGATACGAAATCTTCTTAAGAAATTCTCAGCATTCATAGGCCAGAAAGGGCTTATAAATTACGTTCATTAGGCTCCCCTAGTAAAGATTTTTAGGGAAAATCCCGCTTTTGTACTGCTTTTAAAAATTTCCTTTTTCTACTACGTCTCTGTTCGTTGGGTATTCTAGTTGCACTAATCGCAAGCATGGATGACTTCAAGTGCGTATGTGTTTTTGCCACGCATGCTGTTTGATAAATATTTTGCTTAACAAACATTCATACAGCAATGCCAATAACTCCCGCTGCTAATAGTTGATTGCAGTGGCGTCCAAACATTAATGTCCCTTCGATTAAAGCCGATGTAAAGGTAGAATTAGCCAAATGCTTACGAAACGTAACGGAATGCAAATACTTTACGAAATTACACTACGATACTGTGATCGCTTTAATTGCTTTTCATATTCTAAAAACGAACATAATTAATCGATAGCCTTTTAAAGGAAATCACAAAATATTTCTCAATGCAATTTCCTTCTAGCTCCAAAGTTTCTCAAGTGTTTTGTATTCCCATATTACTTACTTACTTACTTAATTTGCCATAACAACCCGATTAACGAATTCGGAATGCCGCAACACATCCTTCCAGGCGCCCCTGCTTCCTGCGCGCCTACGCCAGTTGGTCACACAAATCGATGACAGGGTTCTTCCAACGGATACAAGGTCGTCCTCTTCGTCGACTTCCGCAGATTCCCGCATCAAATACCCGTCTCGAGGGAGCATCCTCCTCCATTCGAACGACACGGCTGAGCCAGCTCAGCCGCTAGATATTAATACGCTGCACAACGTCCATGTCGTTGAGGAGCTCATACAGTTCACTGTTATATCGGATGCGGAAACCTTCGCTGACTCGCACTGGACCGAAGATCTTATGTAGGATTTTTTCTCTCGAATACTCTCAAGGCTGCTGCGTCGGTGCTTAATAAGGTCCATGTCTCTGCGCCATAAAGAAGCACGGGTAGGATGAGCGTCTTGTAGAGCATTAGCTTAGTCGCACGAGAGAGGTCGCTGTTACTCAATTGCCTATTGAGACCATAGTAGCACCTATTGGCAAGAGTGATCCTGCGCTTGATCTCTAGACTGACATCATTTTTGGTGGTAACGGGGGAGGCAAGGTAGATAAATTCCTTGACTACATCAAAAGTATAACTATCGGCCGTAATCTGAGAATCAGTACGCCGTTTGTCCATAACATATACTTCGTTTTGCCCTCATTTACTGCCAGACCCATCTTCGCAGAGTAAAATTACTTGCCAAAGAAATATTTCTCCAGGCTTGGTAACAGAAACTCGTGAAGAGAATAGGAGAAAGCAGTCTGAAACCTAATTAATTACTTGTTTGCTTGTCATCAAAGAAATTCACTTTATATAGGGTCTTCCAACAGATACAACGACATGAGTTCAATGAATGGCGTCGGGGGCAGTAAGCAAATGTACACAAACTTTCATCGAAAAAGCGTATTCAGCGATGAGTTCAATTTCTGGAAGAATGCTTACGTGAACAAACAATGGGAATTTACTACGAATAGATCCAAGAGTGCTCAGTGCATTCCGATGGACTTTGAGTTGGCGACGTCATAGGTTCATATTTATTTGAGAATGGTGTTGGCCAAACTGTCACTGTCAACGTCGAGCATTACGCATATGTCGATGATTCTTTTGGCCTGAATTGCATATTCGGGACACTGATGATATGTGGTTTCTACAGGACAGCGACACAACTCATGTCATGTCATGATTTGAGGGCATGATCCTCTCAGGTGGAGATAATGTGTTCTTGCCATCGAAAATAATGTTCAACCAAAAACAAATAGAATTCTGAAGATTTTATTAACACAAGCAAAGGGGCCATCTATTGGGCATAACTGAAAACTGATCTGTCGGACATTCCGTCCTTTTTAGCTTTTCATTATGCATGCGATTATTTGTATTGCCTATAATTTTCCTTCTACTTGTACAGGAGCCCTTCCACTATAACACATGATACGATTTTGTCATTAGTCTTCTTCCTTTTTTTTGATTTTTTTTTGTTCAACTTTTTTTATTCAACGACCAGATATTGTCGGAATTGCATAAAAAGTGAGAGACCGGGGGTAATGAAGGATTATATTATGCTACCATAACTATATTGATTCTTATTTTCTTAGGTATGTATGTGTACCTACATTTGTATGCATGTGTGAGTGAGTGAGGGAGTGTATATGTGTATGTGTGTATGTGTGTGGTTATTGAATTTATGTCGTTTATTTATGCGGCTTTTAGTTGTAGAGCCGTGTGGCACAATGTTCTTCCAGCTGATGGTGAAGCGTTGGCTGTTAGTTACTCCTGCTACTCCTGCGAATGTGTGTGTATGTGTCTTTTCTGTTTGTTTTTTAGTTTATGACCAGGTTGGCATTTTATGCAAAGTTGTTTTAGTTGGTTTTTGATTTTTATTAACATTGTGAACATTATATCAACCATGCAACAACAACAACAAAAACAACAACAACACAGTGGAGTGGAGTGACAGTTGGATGTAAATTAAGTCGATAAGATTTAATGATGAAATTTGTATTGCGCTATTCTAGAACCTTCATTCTTCAACTTGCGATCACCTTCACTTCTTCTGAGTTTTTTTTTTTCAAATTAAATTTCAAAATATTTATGCAAAAAATATAAAAAAAATTCTTTTAGTTTGGTTGTGTTCACTATTAAGTGGTAAATATGAAATAAATTTTAATTTTCCCAACTGTTTAAGTGATTGTTTGTTAGAAAGTTTGAGTAAATTGAACTCAAACACGCTAGCATCATGGAATATGTTCGCAATTGTGTTCAGTTTTCTTTGTCGGTTCTAAGGGAAAGCTCCGCACAGCATAAGATCTTTCAAGTTCTTCTATTGTCTTTCAATTGAAACTTATTTCTCTTTAGAGATTCTTTTTTTCATATCCACACCTTGCACACACCTTGGGAGTATCAGCATTTGGCCTAATTTGTAAGCATTAAACGGACGAATTTTAAATCACAATTTTACCATCAGCAACATTGACAACTAATTATGTCCACTAAATGTCTAATGGACACTTAGTTAATCAATTAATAATAATGATTGATAATCGAAGAATTGTTTTATCAGCTGTACCAGTATGAAGTGAGCGTTATGATACAAATGTTCACATAGAGAACTTTTATTGCGAATGAGATTTTTTTTTGTTGTGGAGATAAAATTTGTCAAATGTATGCAGAATACGTCAATTCAGTAAACAACATACATAATTGGCCATTACAACCCTTCAGTCAGGATTACGGCGCCTAGCTTCTTACATCACTTATGTTGAGTGTGTTTATTTTATACATGAGTGGCGAGACCTACAGTTTAAAGTCGGCTCCGAACGACAGATTTCTTTTGAGAAACTTTTAATGACAATTTTATTTACTCTCGAGAGTTTTTGCCAGAAATCTGTTGAGAGGAAGCCGCCGAAGAAATAATATTTTTCATATTTGGTTTTCGATTTCTGACCGGGGATTTGAACCCTGGAATTTCGTGTAATAAGCCAACACACTACTTACTAGACTATGGCGACTTCAATAAACAAACAACATCATTATTTCATTTGGTACCAGAAAGTGATGATTTGCGGAAGGCATTACTTTTTTGTTTTTTTGTTTTTATGAAAAGAAAAGTGCTAGGAAGTCGCATTGAGTGCTTTTCGAGGCATATGGTAAACATGCTCTATCAAAAGCCGAAATAAAATGCCGAATTGCCAGCAATATTGAATGAAGATGATATTTTAAGTCAGAAACAAATGACAAAAATTTTGAAAGTTGCACAACAAACGATTTCTGATCATTTAAAAGCTGTGAGAAAGATCCAAAAGTCAAAGGAAATGGGAGCCACAATAAATTGAATGACAAACCGATAAACCGGTAAACCGAAAAACCTCTTTGTGTAAGAAAAATCAGTGCTACAACGAATTGTTATTAGCGGTGAAAAATTCATTTCTTTTTCAGAATCCTAATCGGAAAAAGTCATGGTTTAAGTCAATGCCAGATGCAAAACTAGATCGATTTGGTAGGAATGCTGTGCGGCTAGTGGGACCAGAAACCCGTGGTATACCATAAGTTTCTAAAACCTGGTGAATCGTTAATACTGTTACGAAAATGGAAATGGTGTAACATCGTTTAACAAAAAAATGCTACAAAAGCAAAACAACGGATTTGTTTACTTGATTAACAAATAAACAAAAATATAGCAACAACATCACTATGCAAGGAA
The DNA here is from genome assembly GCA_005959815.1 of Sarcophaga bullata. Taxonomy (NCBI): domain Eukaryota; kingdom Metazoa; phylum Arthropoda; class Insecta; order Diptera; family Sarcophagidae; genus Sarcophaga; species Sarcophaga bullata. The sequence continues at coordinate 48,047 of QOCX01000715.1, forward strand.
GAGGGATAAACAGGTAAACAACAAGCAACAACAACACTGCCGGGACGAACGTAAAAAAGATACAAAAACAACAAACATGAAAGCGTAAATAAATGTAAACAACGTTGTTTACATTTATGATGATTTCGAGAAAGCGAAGCCTGGAACGTTTGCCTTCAAGAACCCTCATCAGATTGTTTACGTCGCTATATAAAAGGCAAGGCAAAGCAAGCAGTAGTCGGAAAAGAAGTTCAGAAGCTTCCCATCGATTACTGATCTGTTTTTATCGATGAGCCATGCAACATTTGGATTCCAAGGGAGGAAATCGAAAATAGGGTGACTAATTGGTTTGATTCAAGGGACGAGTAGTTTTATTTACGCAGAATCCGCAAATTGTCTGAGAGATGAAATAAATGTGTAGCCAGCAAAGGCTAATATGTATTCTACTTTACATTCCCATTAATCCATTAAAAACTAGCGTTTTATTTTCACAAGAAAAAAACTCTAATTTCTTATCATTGTACCCGGCAATTATTACTGAAGAATGTCGGCTTTAACTGCCGTTAAAAAATGGCGAGTTGATGTTGATGGTTTCTCATATGCATACTCTGAGCTACAGCTTCGAAATTTTTGGGTGTACTCACTGTACGAGCACGCCAACGTCTTGGTCCATCAACAATGATACCAGTTACACGAACTTTAGCAATAAACTTACGTATACCGGGTCCTTATGTGGTCTTTCTCTGCAAACAAATTTTGCACGACATTTTCGCTCAATTACCGAACACTTGCCTTTGTTTTGGGAATAAATTTCCAATAAATCCCAACCTTGCTTAAGCGTAAATCGATTCATTACGTTCAGTGGAGATAATTAACTGAATTTTGTGACAGAATCGAATGACATAAGTATTGCCAGATTCGAAACAAGCGATGTTTACAAAGATTTTGTATTAAAAAAGCCATTTATGCAGTAATGTTTAAAATCCTCAGTTAAAGTTTAGGAATAATTAATAAGAAAATACAAAACAATCGATTACTCAACTACTATATGAATTACAAATAATTTCAACATTATTTTTATAGACATCTGGCAGTAGGGCCATTGGATAATATTTAATAAATAGTTCAGTTCTATTCTTGTGCATTACACTTCTATTGATGATGATCTGGATCTGCAGTGTTACAAACCATCTGATGCCTTTTCTACCACTAATCATATGACTCAATCAAATTTTACACAAGAAGGTGTTGTTACAAGCATTTTTAGCATTTATTCCAACACAATCGGCAATGATGAAATCAATCATAAATTTTGTTAAATTGGTTTTTCCAAACATAACGTACTTATTGAATACTTTTATTACAACGTCAATTTAATGTGGAAATATGCCTAAACAAGATAAAACCTAACCACCCAATAGCAATATTATCATGCTTATCGATAACCATCGAAAATTTAATTTATATGCAGGTGATTCAATAGTTGAGTGATTATGATTTGCTATCTGAGGCAACATGGTTTCAGACCTAATCATACATACATACATACATACATAACTGTTCATTACAACCCTTCAGTATGGATTACGATTTAGCTTATGTTGTGTTTGTTATTCATAACTTGTGGAAGGCGTAGAGTTTAAAGCCTACTCCGAGCGGCACAATTTTTTGAGAAACTTTTTTATGGCAATTTTATTTTCCCTTTTTTTAGTTTTTGCCAGAAATTTGCTGAGAGAGTTGCCGAAATAATTTTTTTTCAGATTTCGTTTTGTTCGGGATGTCGGACCTGATGTCTGTACTGTGACCTCACGTATGCTAGACTGCACTTGTTAATGTTACATAGATGTTGTGTTCAAACGCGGATAATAATTCGATGTTAGGTTAGGTTAGAGTGGTGGCTTGAGCACTGTGATCGAGATGACGTTACGACCAAGACCAAGTAACTGGTTGGTGCTGCTTCTATTCATTGAAGGCCAAGTGAGCCTAGCGGTGGAGCAGAAAAGAAAGAATTTCTACGCAATGGCCAGCTTGAAAGAGGTAAAGTGGATTGCGGAAAAAGTACGCCAGCACTGGCGTGCTCGTCGACTCTACAGTTTCCCGGAATGTTACTTAACTAAGCACCAAATGTTTTGCTACGATTTTATGTGTTCAGGCTAAGTATCTGATCTGAAATATATCGAACTGATCTCCAAAAACTTATTATCATAAATAGTAATAGCGCCTCTCAGGTGTCGTTAGAGTTAAAGTAAAGAATAGAATGGCATCGTTCGGGTGCAAAGAGTTAAAGCATACTTCATTATGATATAATACTGTTACGTTGGCCTTATTATTTCTTCCAACACTGTATTCTCTTATGAAATTTAATTAATTTTGCTAATAATTTAAGAAAACAAAATCGTATAATTATTGAAAACTAAAGAATGCAAAAATTCTTCTTTAATGTTCAAAGAAAAATAAGATTTCAATACCTGTGTGCCAGCCATTTAGACTTTTGAAATAAAAATTAAGAATAATGGCGTCTTTTATTTAATAATCCCCATACATGCATCACGTTCATACTGTTGCCTATGTAGTAGGTAATGCTCGAATTTTCATTTCCCATAAGTTTTTTTTTCTTGTTCTATTTTTTTTTTGCTTCGTTTTTGGGGCCAAATAAAGACATTCAGAGAAACGGAAAACAATGAATTATGAATTATAACCAAATATAGACACAAATGTCGACAGAAACACAATATCTATTAACTAAATACACTATTTTCGACTATTTTTTGGCTTTGGTTCTTTCGTTTAATATGCCTGCCTGGGCCAAAACAATGGCTGGCTGTGTTGGTTGGTGCTTTTTTCATGGATTTGTTATCAGTTGGTGAGATACTTTTATTAGAAGTATTGAACGAAAAAAGAGTAGAAAAAAAAATATTATTTTTCTAAACTACCAGAAACGTTGGTTAAAAGAGAGAACAAAGCGAAATCAAACCAAGTTTAGGTGGTAAGAAAAACAATAGACATGTTGCTTTTCCGTTTTGAAAAATGAACACCAAAAAAAAAGAACCAAAGAAAAACATCGTCTTGAATATGGAATCAAGTAATGTGTACGTGTGTTTGTTGTTGTTGTTGTTGTTGTTGCTGTAGATTTTAAGCAAGACTTTCCAATCTGCCAAAAATTGAACAGCGGCATTGTGTCGTCATTTTCGATATCTTCATATAACCCAAGAAGAAGCCAGCATGCAGGCAGCCAACCTTAGTAAGCGTCTATAAAACAAAAACGAACATTCATACATACATACATACATACATACATACATACATACATATATACAGTACAGTATAAGTGTGTTTAGTTTTGCATTTATTTGTTACTATTAACTCGCTTTTACTGACGCTTATCGATGCAAAAAAATCCTTTTTACCACAAGAAAAAAAAACAAAAACAAAAACAGAACAGAACGAAACCAATTGTTAGTGCAGTTAGTTGCTAGCCAGCACAGCCATAGTCATACAAAAATCTAGAAAATGAAAAACGTACAACAACTCCTTATTGTACTTACCATTCATGTTTATAAACTTATGCAAGCATCTTCTGTTTTGCAACAGTACGAGTGTAAGCTTTTCTTATTTTTCTCAAGATCATTTGGAGTTTGGAGTTTGGAGTTTTGCTAAAACGTACCGCTCTGCAAATTGTTTAACAAACGCCATGTATTGTACACAATATGAGTAGAATTATTGTAGAACACAAACGAAGAGACTTTTGGCACCACCGCCACCATATTTACCAACAAAAAAAAGGAAAAAATTAAAAAACATTCGAAAATTAAAACCCCAAAGCAATTGTGTTGGCCAAAGTAGACAATTTTATGTCTCTACCAGAATACCGAGTGCATGGATAGAATACTTGGTCAGGGTATTTGAGAAGTATCGCAGTGAAACACTTTTTATGCTAGTAACCTGCATTTCAGAACAGACGTCATCGGTTTTTGCATGACAGAACGTTTGAAGATCTGGGCTTGGTTACGAACATACCACTAAGGGAACATAGTGGTATGAGAAGCTAGGTTGTGAACCTGACTAATGGATAGTAATGATCGATTAAGCATGTTAGACAACCATTGAATACACTCTTCCATTCCAATTGTTGCTGTAACTTATATTTCCAGTGTAGGGTAAACAAAAAAAAAATCGAAGAAAAACGAAGAAGAATTGCAATTCATATGCACAGACGCCGTTGTCACAGATGTTGGGATAATGTGTTGCGCTTTTTGAAAATGGCAAAAAAGTTGGCTGCAAACTCCCTACTTGTGAACTTGGAAGGAAAAACAAGAGACAAAAAAAAACAAAAAACAAAAAAAAAATTGCAAGAAAAATGATATGCTCACTCATTGTTGAATTAAACGTTTTTCTATATGAATAAATATGTATGCATGCATGTATGTATGTATGTACTGTCAATATATTGCCGTTTAAAACTTGTACAGCAAATCTCAGGCACGCACTCGTTGTAATATTATGGCATGCATTAGAAACCAAAATTTAAGTTTAAGAACATGATGTCCATAGAAAATAGACAGGCGGCTATCAGAGCAATGAGTTCCAGCGAGATGAACTGCAGGACGGTCTACAGTTGTTGCACAATGGTATGATATCCACATTATATGGGTAAAAGGATACAATCATACTCCAAGTAACTGAAGATCGTATGAACTGCTGGTACAACTATTGAATTCTCTGACGAATTCTTGACTTTGGAAATACCTATGGTCACATGAAAGCTCATAACTGACAAAGCGTTCGTTGATTCCTTTAACAATAGATGGACGGCTTCGAGCAAGGGCAAAATGGCACAGAAAGACTGGAGTACTCACGGTAAGGTTACATACATACATAATTGGCCATTACAACCCTTCGGTCAACATTACGGGCTAGCTTCTCACACCACTTATATTGTGTGTGTTACTTTTATACATGAGTGGCGGGACCTACAGTTTAAAGTCGACTCCGAACGACAGATTTTTGAGAAACTTTTCATGGCAATTTTGTTTACTCTCAGAGTTTTTGCCAGAAATCTGCTGAGAGGAAGTCGCCGAAGAAATATTTTTTCATATTTCGTTTTTTTGATGTCTGACCGGGGATTTGAACCTTGGCCTTTCGTCTAATAAGCCAACACACTATCTACTAGACTACGGCGTCGGTAAGGTTGCTTAAACTTTTAATAAGAGCGCCCAGTATGGTTGGGCATAAATGAGGAGGAAGATGAGATTGTTTTCCACCTACTGACGCCATTCCCGGCACTATTTTAAAGTAGAAAATAGCACGTTGATGTCTACTACATGGATAAGCTGAAGGAAGCTCTGAGTAGTTTCAGGACTAGGAAGTAATAGAAAAACTGTGTTGCCTATCACAATCAGACCTATGTGATCTAAGTGTGACCATCCTGCCGATCTACAGCAAATGTCATCATCTCTTCTAAGCATTCAACCACTTTGGAAACGGAGTTGAAAACACCATTCCATATGTAAGATTTGTATTCCATTTTTGATCAAATCTAAGTAGTGGAAATGGTAAGGGGATCAAATGAATTGAAGTATTCATCCTTCGGCACTTGATGATTACATCAATCATCGGACATTCAATTTTTATGTCTAGAGTATCAAGAGCTTTTGACTCCAAAATATTTCCACCCAATTATTATCTCTCACGTGATAATATCGTCTCCATTCCAACGACCCCTTTCTGAATTTGCATATAAGCAAACGTCGGCACCAATATCCACCGGTGGCTCAACATCTTCGGCTTTTTAAACACATAGGCCACGAACATCAAGCAGCTTTCATTCAGTTCCTCCGGGTAAACACATGCCTCTCACAAATGCATTCAAATTTTTATTATGTTCTCTTTCTGCCGATGTCTGCTTATAAGTTATACGCGCGTGTGTCGGCTCCCTTAATTATATGAAGAACTTGGTCTATGATCAACGGAATATGAATCACAAATATTTCTATCATCTGCTAAAATATAGATGGGATTGCCAGAGAAAAAGAGGATATAATTTAAGAAAAAACGAATGTGGGGATTGAATAGAAATTGATTTGAACAGACCCTGTGTGTAGTGTGAGTAGTGAAGGAGCTCAAGAGAAACGATTTCCAATACCCAAATCAATTAAAAAATTTTTTTTTATTCTCTACAAGACTCAAATTAATCGTTGTGGTGTTCTACTGGCATTCTACTTTGAAGGATCCGTCATATTCAAGCCATTTTTTACGAAACACCATTGATGGTTGGGTGAGAAGCTCTAAGGAGAATGTATCCCCCTGGAATCTTATAATAATTCGCTCCTTTGGCTAAAGCCCTTCTATTCAGACGATTTAAGTTTCGAAATAGCAAAGAGACAATATCCGAATTGAATTCGAAGATATTTCCTGGTATATGGTAGCTAAACTTCATTGAACTGCAACGCATAGCAATTATTCTGTTTTGCGGTCAAACATTGAATGCGAGTTGGGGTATCAGTTTAGCTTCAAGAGGATACACAACAATAGTAAATATATCTGTAGATTTCCAATTAACGCATACAACATGAGTGGCATGTGAAGCTAGGTTCCAGTCTACACGTAACAGTGGTCATGCCCAATTAGGTGAAGTAAGTAAGTGAACAGTTGCACATCGGTTCGATTTAATGCCATAATAAATTGTACAAATTTGCCATTCTTTGATGGCCCTCAATTGGTCTACTCTGCAGTCTCTGCCTTTCAAATGTTATCGAATTTATTTAAATACGAACCGAAATAAGGCAAACAAAAAAATGTTTTGTAATAAAAATATTCCCTTCGCTTTGCTTTTTTGAAGGAGAACATTTTGCTTAAACTGCTTATGGATCTGTTAAATATTGCAGATACTTTCCACGATGATTTTCATTTTGCTGCTGCATTCACTAAAATCATGCACCAAACGGTGCTCTACTGAACAAACGCGGAACATGAACAGTTGCAGTGGCGGAGGTGGTGATGATGGTGATGGTAATAGTGATGGTTGTGTGTGTGTGTGTGTGTTTTTTGTTTTGTCCTTTTCGGTGAAAAAAAGTCTTTTAATGTTCTTTAATGCTGATCGTAATTTTTCCAAGTCAAACAAATAGTATCTACACTCCCATAATATAATTTCATTGGACTGGATTGCATTGCATTGCATTGCATTGCACTGCTTGTTTTTGTGTGTGTGTGTGTGTGTCTGTATAGATGTTTTCGGTGTTGTCTGTGCTTATAACTTTGAAAACTTTAACTTCCTTTTTAAAACGGTTGAATATTATTTGTATGGTTGTTGTTGTTGTTGTTGCAGTTGTTGCAGTTGTCTTAAACATATATTTGTTAGCATCTCCGTGCATATCTTTATTTGCAGTTTTCAGTTCTCTTAAGCGAAATGCACAAAAGTACACACCAAAGAAAAAAGATAGAAAAGGAACAACGAATGCCACAATATTTTTTGTATTTAAACTTTTGTCTTCCGATTCTGATTTGTTTTCTTTTTTGTTTTTTTTTCTGTTTTGTTCGTTATAGTTTCCTTAAATAATGAGAATCATGATTTCTTTATGGTTTTACTAAATGAAGCCAGTAAGTAAGAGAAATCTATGAGAGGCAACGGGCTACTTTGGAATACGCTACGGTCTACTAAGGTGATCTATTGAATTTTGACATTTGATAGCGGCCATTTTGTTGAATCTAAATCTGCCAATTTAGTTGTCATTTATTCAGTCTGATTTGTCAAATCGCCATTGACAAAGACTTCGCTGGCTGGGCCATTAAACTTCTTTGAAAAATCAATTTCAAAGTGAATACGTGAAAACAAGCACTCAGGGGATGGCCCCTACACATGCAGTGCATTGTGCTGGAACTAAGAAAATATGTTATGGGAAGAAGGAAAGAGGGAGTAGTATTTGTGGACACAGGATTTAAATCTCTTTATATCATAAGTGACAGGAAGGGAGTTCCACATAGGAAGAAATTCCACATATGAATAGTACGACTAAAAAACGAATTTTGTGTGTAATGCAGTGTACGTTCCACTGGCCAATCGATGGATATATTCTGTGAGAAATACAATTTTTATGTACGAACCTGTGATTCTCGGCAACAAATCCCTTTATTTTGCTCGAGAAAAATCCGCTGTAGTAGCGATAGAACAGTGAAACACAAGTGACATTGTGGCGATGCTTCAATGAATCAATAGATTTGGATACCCTACCGTATTTAATTAGCACCTCTCCAGTACATGGTTAACAAGCTTGGAGACAGACCTTGAGATACTGGCTCATACATGAAAATTTTATTCCGTTATCGGTCGGGTAAAAGTGATGTAGATAGTAGGGAGGTCAGATGAAGAGAAGTATTTCTAGCACCGTGTTAGGAAAGTGAGGAACTTGAATGTTTCTTTCGACACTACAAATATGATGTTTCAGAGAATATCCCAGTGAATTCTGACTTCATAATATTTATACGACCCGTAATTACAGATCACATAACATTAATATTGAGTTTGTTTGACAATAAATAACAACATTCCGGCTTTAAGATCGAACATATTTATTCGAATCTATTCGGAGATTGACTCTAGGTAGGATGTGAGTGAGTCTCTTATATTACTTTATCCCTCTATACCCAAAGGACTCGGCTTATTACTGACAACTACTGCTGTCATGCGCAGAAGAGTACATAGAAATAGAAATTAAAGAAAGAAAATCGTTAATGAAAATAAGAAAGAGAGAAGGTGATAGAACAGAACCTTGCGATAGCTCTGAGTTCAAGCTGAACTTGTTGGAAAGGATCCCACATATAACAAGGCGTGAATAAGCTCGATATAAATTGAAAGAAGTGACGACTACGAACGTCAAAAGTAATTTGGGACGATATCACTCCACATGATATCCAAGAGCAGACGATGCTTTCGGAAAAAGTTACTATTTGGCGTAGATTTTGGACTGGCAACGTCATCGGTTCGTATTCCTTTCAGAACGATGTCGGCCAGATCATCACTGTTAAGTGTAAGTATTTCTTTTGGCCTGAAATGGATTGCTGAGTCCACTATTTGAGCAGGGTTTCTAAAAGTGCCGCTTAAAGTAGTATGCTTAGCTAGAAGATGACTTTATAATACCTCTTTAGGAGCTGAAGCTGGGTGATAGGTTACTGAACAATATATAATGAATAAAATTTACTCAAAGAGGTTCACTATACAGCTGAGTTGCATTAGTTTAACCTTGGATTCTTGTTCCAAAAAGGGTAAAACAGGAATCATGTTTAATCTAACAAGGCTTTATAATCTTTACTTAGAGTACCTTACTGTACGACAACGGTATCATGCAACGTATTATGAGTTTAAATTCAAACTCTTCTTCTGATCTTCTCGCATTGGATAATGAAATTTTTAAAAACTTATGATCTTTATTGATTAATTAAAGATTTTTTTCAGTTGTGTAAACCGTTCATTAAACGCAACTTTCTGTTCTCCATTACAATTCGAAGAATGAAATTGAGTAAATAATTTCTATTCAAATCCGCTGTCAAGTGGTCGTAGGTAGGTAGGGTGTTTGCATATGATTTCTCCTGCAGAAATTTAACATTTTTATTTCCTTTCGTTTGTCCTTTCCTTTTTGTTTGTTGTTGTTGTTGTTGTTATTGTTGCATTACGCCATTTTGTTTGAGTACAAATTGATATGCAAATTTCTTTTTTGTTTGTTGGTTGTTGTTGTTGTTGTTGTTGTTGTTATGGTAGTTCTTATTCATCGTTTTGCCTGTTGCATCAGCAGTTATCATCATCATACGCGAGTACATTTAGTCCAAGAGAGCAACAGAGCACAGAGATGAAGCAAAAAAATTAGTGGCTACGTTAATTAGTAAACACTGTGTAATGTAAAATTCAAAAACAACAACAACAACAACAATAACAGCAACAACAACTGTAATGCCAGAGAGAAAAGATGGTAACAATTGATTGTCATATATGTATGGATGTATATATGTATGCATGTATGTATGTATGGTAGTACTCATATGTAACGTTTAAACGTTTTATGCAACATTATTGAGTGGATGTAAGACTGAATTCAGTCTCATCGTTAATACGTCTGTCCATCTTCTTTATCTGCCTGCCTGGCCGTCTGTCTGTCTGTCTGCCTGTCTGTCTATCTGTCTGTCTGTCTGTCTGTCTGTCTGTCTGTCTATCTGAAATGAGGACATATTTTGTAAATGTTGTTTAATTATAAGATTTGTACGTATCCATTTAAAAGATATCACATGGCAATGCCACAAAATATGTTCCTTATTAGCAGTAAATTTTTTTGTTTTTAGTTTTTGTTTTTGTTTTTTTATTTTTTTTTTATTAAAATTTCAATTTCAATTGCAATTAAATGGAATGAAATAAATACAAAATATTTTTATCTCAAGGTCAATCTAAATGTTATGCTAACCAAAGAAACAAAAAAAAAAAACAAAAACAAAAATTATCTGCAGTTGATTAAAAATTTTGAAATTTTGCATGGAATAGCCCGCTCTACTTTCAAAATAATGCTGAAACGTTTTGTTTGTAAAATTCGTTTTAAAATTCTTTAAATTTGAAAAAAAGTCAAGACTTTTGTAAGGGAAAAGCGTACAAAACATTAGTTTTGGGGTGTTGTTTACTTCTTTCCTTAGGTTAGGTTAAGTGAGGCTTTGATGCTTTCATATTTTGTTCACTTGAGTACGCATAACAGCCCGTTGTTACGCCTGTGGTAAGCGCAATCCCTGTACTGACCGCACACCACCGAACTCATCGAAGAAGTTGTTCGGCAAAGGGGCTATACATGCTTCTTTTTTTTAAAGTATTTGATTTATTTCAGAAAAATAGTCGATGCAAATGGTGAAATATGAATAAATTTGGAACGTTTTACTTTTCTTTACTAAAAAACCTGTCGGTTGCATGCATTAAACAAGGGCCCTTCACGCCCTAATCATGATCGCCTTGAAATTCTACCCAAGTTATAGGCGAGACAAGCCAATAAGATCATGATTATTTGAATGAAATAAAAATTTTTTAAATTTTAGACTGTTCAGTGATAAAACCAATTTCGGTTCTGTGTTACGCAACGCCGGAAAACCTCGTACAAATTACGGTTGAACAGCCCCAGAAAACTTCGTCGAAAATATTATGTTAGTCATACATTGTCAATAAGAAGGGTGTACACGTATGAATAAGAAGAGAACCGATTCACTTCTAACTTTCCATAGCACGGTCTTCCATTGCTCAATAGCGATTCTTTTGGGGCTACAGTCTTATTAGATATTATGAAAGACTCGGCTTTACGGCAATTGATTTTGCAGAAACTGTGGGTCGTAGGAGAAGGAAGGGATGAATTTTCATCTGGTGTAGAAGTTGCCCGCTATTTCTATAAAAATACGTTGGGCGTTTACCTCTTACTCTTTGACATCTTTGGCCAAGCTTTCCAATATAAAGAATGCTGCAATATTGAAAGAGAAACTCAGTTAGCTTTCCACCGATTATTGCGGCACTTCTAGATCATCAATATTAACGGAAGGAAAAGTTTTTCTCCATTAAATTAATGCATTAGTCTGCTCTTACCTTTATTCGCCAATATCTTATCCTCATACATAAAACACATAAAACAAGTATCGAAAGGATTTTAGAATATTAAGGGCCATTATTACAAATTGCCGTTAAAGTTGGGTTTAGTTAAAGGTACCTTTAGCTAAAGGGAACTGTAAAGTTATCTTTAACTTATTTTTGCTATTACAACTTACAGGTAAAATAAGGTTAACCTTTTTAAAAATATGGCAATGCCGGTGAAATATCGATAAAAAAAAGTTCTTTAGAAACACAGTGGCAACGATGTGCTTTTTTGTTTGTTATGTTTATTATTTTATTATTGTCATATTGAAAATAATACAAATATTATATGGCATGTTCAAAGATAAAGTGAATTTAAATGTTAAAGGTAGGATGATCTTCCCTTTAGCTTAACGCTCACTTCTATATTATTGGGTACTCGTTATAATGAAAGACACTTTATCTGGCCGTTAAACTCCTCCCTTTAGTTAACGCCAAGTTGTAATAATGGCCCTAAGTGTGATAAAAGACCGATTGGCACTTAACCATTTAATTCTGAAACTCGAGTATACTCGTCAGAGCGAAAAAAAGAAACTTGTTCACCTAAAGTCGACTTGTTGTCGCCGTAGTCTAATAGATAGTGTGTCGGCTTATTAGACGTGAGGCCATTGTTGAAACCCCAGGTCGAACAACAAAACGAAGTATGAAAAATATTTCATCGGCGACTGCCTCTCAGCAGATTTCTAGTTCAAACTCTGAAAGTAAATAAAATTGCCATGAAAAATTTCTCAAAAATCTGTCGTTCGGAGTCGACTCTAAACTGTCATGTCTAAAATTAACACACACAATATAAGAGGTGTGAGAAGTAATCATAACAAACGATTTATAATAACCAATTATGTATGTTATGAATATATACTCGTCTTGAAGAGAAATAAAATTGTATTCGTATTATTACCCAACGAATCTCTGGTAATAAGAGATTGTATTAATCTGAAATAACAGGTTCTCGGGAAGTACCATTAATAAATATGAAAATAAGTTTTATTTTTTAACGGCGAATAAGCCAAATCGAAGGGAAATAATACCAAAATAGTCCTTGTGTTACTGCGCCAAACTTGAAAACTTATGATGGAGTAACACTAGACCGCCAATGTGCTTACAAATCTAAATGAAGTGGGGGTATAACACCCCGAGTAGCAGCAAGAAGCTGGAGATTTAAAAAAATAATACGAACAAGAGATTGAATTATTCTAATAAACAAATTTGATACAACGTTTTCGTTTCAGAATTATTTTATTTTGCAGTGACTAACCCATTAGTGGATGAAGTTCCCTGGCTACTCTCCTTCTATAATATTCATCAATTATTTCTGATTAATTCATCTAATAGACATTTTATAAAATACAAATTATAATTTTGGAGTTGTAGACTGTCCCTTATAAGGGACACTGCGCAGTAGGTACACTATGCTCATGATATCTGTTAAATAATTTATAGAGATGGAAGCCTTTTTCATACTTGTTGTTGTTTTTATCAAATTGGATCATAAAACCGTCAGTTAAAATTAATGTTCAGCCACTGTCATCCAATCTATCACCATTCTGTACTACTTTGCATACTGTAGATAATAATTTTAAGCCGAAATCGATAATGTGCTGTTTCTGTAAGACAAGCGGTTTCAGACGAATGTTTCTTATTTGTTTTTTCCATAAGGACAGACGTTCGTTTGAAAAAGCAAGTCTTACAGAAACAGCAAATATGATGTTCATCATGCTCATCATCACTTTTATCGCTATCTTGATCAGTATCGGATTAATCTAGTGAAGGAATTCTAAACGGAACGTCATTGAGCTCATAGTCTAAGGTCTGTCAGTAAAACAATATTTCGGAAATTGTTAAAAAAAAAATTGAAAAAAAAAATTCGCAATTAGTTTAACAATTGCACTATGAACGCAGTGTCCCTTTTGGGGACGTTACACTGAAAGTCACTTTACGCGCCAGCGTATAAAATAATGACGTAATTTCCTTCAAAAATAATAAAACACAAAACCAATAATAATCACATCATGTTCAAAATATTCAGTTTTTCTTACTTAATTTGGAATTTTTGTTTTTTCACCAATTGATTTCCCAGATTTTGCATAAAACACAACACTCAGATCGCATTTTTTGAACACAATGTAATAAATTGTGCTTCGTTGGTATGCCAATAATAGCTTATAGTATTTGTTATTTAGAAATTAAAATTTTTGGAAGTGGTACAGTAGAAAATTCGACAGTCCCTTATAAGGGACTCTGCCCACTAATGGGTCAATGTATCACAATTTCATTCGTATCGAATAGTAAACACAGCCCTATTGTAATTGCAACTAAAATTATCAGAAATTAATGATCACATCATCGATAACAACACCTTTTATACGAGTGCCATGTACTTTAGTCATCGGTTTTTGGATGACAGAACGTTTAAATATCTGGGCATGGTGGCGAACGTGCCACTTAGGGAGCGGGCCAGTTTCATACGGAACTCAAGGTGAATCAAACTCATCACTGACGGTTCATGACAGGGGCGCTTATCTAATAAAGGGTAACACAATGAGCCTTTATGAACCACAGTGAACATGGAGTGCAAGCTAACCGCTAACCTAACCTATTGTATTCATTGAATATCAATTAAGTGTCCTCAAGACACTTTTCCTTATAATAATTGTGTCCTTAAGACACTTTCCTTTATAATTTTTGTTTAATTAATTTTTCTTATTAAGTTTAAACCAAAAAAATTTAAATTTGTACAGCGTCATGCAATGCATTGCCGACAAAATAATGTTGCATGCTTTGATAGTTAATTTATCGTAATTTTTCGTTTTGTTTTTTTTTTTTGTTTGTTGCACTCCATGTTCGAAGATAAAAATGAGAGTAATGAAAATTAATATTTCATGATTTTAAATGATAATTTTTTACATTTTTTTACCATCACTGGTGTTGTATTTAAAAGTTCAAATTACAAACTAAAAAAAAACTGTCAAAATATTAAGTATTTATGTGCTATTAAAACGCCATGTTGCCGATAATATCATCCACCATCATCGTCATCGCCATTAACATCGTCATTGGAGTAAGTAAGCCAAGTCAAACCAAACGAAAATCGTATCGAACCAAGTGCCGCGCAACTTAAGAGAGATAATGTAAGAAAATATGAAACGTTAATTTAAATGAAAACGAAACTCCGATTATAAGCAGCAGTCAACAGTTAAGTTCCAAATGGCAATACGTTTAACGGCTGCTGCAACAATGAGATGAAATCTGGCAAAGCCATAGAAAAACCTACACTTTACTTTTGTAGAAATCTAAGTCTCTTATCTTAACAGCAGCTATTAAGTTTTAACACTACCAAGCAAATGACTACTTCCTACTTGCGAAAAGCAATGGCAACTGGCTTTAAAAAAAAAACCTTCTAGCCAGCTGTGGTTTTAATAATCACAAGAAAAACAAAAAAAAAACAAAAGTTTTGTTGTAAGAAAACACCAGCCAGTCAGCCAGCCACCGAGCCAACAAACAGACTTTGTTTAAAAATTCAACATCAATTTGAAGGAGATCAGGCCTTTAAGAAAATATGTAACACACACACACACATACACACACACACACACACACAAATGTTATTATTATAACGTGTTCAAATAATTTTTTCCCATTTTTTTCTTTCTTGTTTGTTTGTTTGTTTTGTTCTCTTGTGATTATTTTTATTAAAAATATTTTTATTATTATTATTGTTATTATTATTATTGTTGTTGTTGTTGTTATATACAACAGAAAAAAAAAACAAATCACATGTGGCAGCTAGAAACTATCGCATGTAAGTAACATCAAAAAAAAAAACAAAAAAAAAATAGCAGAGCATTACTGTGGTGTCACATAGACTGCTAGAATAGAGAGAGAGACCAAGTTTAACAAAGTAAAGACCTTCAGGTCTTTAAAGCCAGGTATTCAATGCCATAAATGTCTGCTGCTTTTAACAGTTTGCTGCGAACAAATTTTAAACATTTGATCATGTGGCAGAAGTATAAACGCGATTATTGTCTCTACTGGTAGCCAAAGTAAAAATATGGTTTAAGAGTTGCCATTGTAATCTCTAAATTTAAATAATCTTGGGACTTAGTTATGTGGGTAAAAGAACTCGTTAATACAAAGATCAAAAATCACATTTAAAGCAAATATGGCTTCTCTTGCCACATTTATTCTTAACCCATAATACTTGAAGCATTTGGAACGCCTAATGAAGCCACTTCGTCCAGGTGCTTCCTTGTTCTGCAACATAAGGCTGGTCGTAAGACTGTGATGAATAACTTTCTCCTCTTCCCCGTCCGTACATGTCCACCGTTAGTACGTACACACACATGCTTAATTGGTCATTACAGTGCTTTTAGTCAGGATTACGACCTAGCTTCTCACATCACTTATGTTGAATGGTTAACTTTAAAACACGAGTGGCGGAATCTACAGTTTAAAGTCCACTCCGTTTTTGCCAAAAATCTGCTGAGAGGAAGACGCCGAAGAAATATTTTCATATTTTAGTTTGATGTCTGACTTGGGATTTGTGGCCTTGGCCTGAGCCAGCACACTACCTACTAGGCTACATGCATTGTCATGTAACGAATCTAAACAGACTTTCTGTGCGCCCGTTGTCTTATCTTGGCAGTACCTTGACCATATCCTAAGCTGTTCATTACAGCGTTAACGAAATCTGTTATTAGAGCGCCAACCTTAAGTTAGCAGGTCGCCAGCAGAATCGTGAATGTATACGTTAGGTTATGCCGAATTGGTAGTTTTGATCGCCAAAGCACGTATGAGTATGCATAGCGGCCCGTTGTGATGCCACAGGCAAGCGCAGTCCCTGTACTGTCCGAATTCCACAGTGGTTATGTCATATCTGTCCTACTTTGCAATTTCCCAGAATGCCTCTGTCTTCCGATACTATTTTATCAGTGGGACTAATCACAGCCCAAAACTATCAACATAACATACAGACATAATTGGTCATTACAACCCTGTAGTCAGGATAACAACCTAGCTTCTCTAAGCGCTTATATTGTGTGTGTTAATTTTACAGATTTTCTGAGAAATTTTTCATGGCAATTTCATTTACTCTCAGAGTTTTTTGCCAGAAATCTGCTGAGAGTCATTCGCCAAAGAAAAATATCGTTTCGTTAATGATGTCTGACCTGGGGTTTGAACAATGGTCTCCTGTTTAATGGGCCAACACTCTGCTAGGTAGAATACGGAGGAAAACACATCTGCGGTTTAATTATGTGAAATTGCGGTGGAGCAACAGCTTCCAGGCTATCAGCGACAATCCTTAAACTTAGGTTGAAATCAATCCTGCGGATCTGAACGGCGTTGTATACGAATTGAAGGCATGTTGTTAACTTCCTTGAGAACTTCCAGTGTGGCTTCATTTAATCATTCAAAACAATTAAGTGATTAACATCCAATCGGTGTCACTGTCCAGATGCCTAGAGGAGCAGATCATTACTAGCTAATAAGGCCCTAAAATGAGGGAAAATGAATCAAATTTGATGTAGTCTCTGACCAAAGGTTTCCCACCATATCAGGCATACGCAGGCCAATAGAACTATAATTTCTGCTGTGAATATGATGTTCTGTTACTGAATTTATTCCGTATATGGACAATAAGTTGTAAAATTTAAACATTAATTGGAAGAATAACTCTTTAAACTACGACATAATTTATTAGGTTTTTTCCAAAAATGCTCCACTGTAGTAGCGCTAAGGCTAAGGAGAATATTTTTTTCCTAATAACAATCATAATCATAAGAGTGCTAATGATGGCAACTCTTGATTTAAATTCATTTTGTATCTTGTTGTTGTTGTTGTTGCACATTATCTTAAGTTTGTCTAAATGTTGCACATTTATAGATTTGTTGTTGCCCATAAATATTGTAAAATGACACAAAAAAGAAAAAAAAATAAAATCTAAACAAACATTGAAATTAAATTTAAACAAAAACAAAAACAAAAGAAATTAAAAAAAAAGAAAAAAAGAGAAACCAAATTCTGTTTTTACGAAAGAAACTGAAATAATCTTTGTTTTCACATTTTGGGTGTTGAAAGTCAAGTGTGTGTCGCGCACTCACTCTAAGAATATTTGTGGGGAGAGTGATAAACTTGATTTTAGCACGATAAACTTATTTGAAATGCATTTTTCTGCATTTAAGATAACAAAAACAAAAAATTCGCATTCGAAATAAATTCATATTTCTGCATGGAAAATCCACAACGTACACGATTAAACTGAATTCATACTGAATTCTATGTCGACAAACAACAGGTTACCCCAGGTATAGAGTATCTTTAATAGTCTTCCCCCTCTGACTTCTGACACCGCGCTGTGTTATTGGAGTCTAATTTAATGATTAAATTTCATAGTCTTTATGGTCGTGTTGTATTATGTGTGGATATTTATGTTGCGTGCTTTAATCGAAAGACTTCTGTTAACTTCCTAGCTACTCTTAACTACTCTTACCTACTCATTATACGAGTATTTATGTATGTGCACATAGAAAAAAATTAAAATAAAAATGAAATTATGAAGTTGTTTACTTTACTTTATTTATTCTTTTTCTTTTCTTTTTCTTTTTGTTTTGTTTTAATTATTTTATCTGCTCGTGTTTGAACCACATTTTTGTTGTTGTTGTTGTTGTTCAAACCACAGTAGTTACGTTGGCGTTAAACTACAATCGTATTTTCAAAGAATGGTTAACTTGGAGTAACTTTGGAGTAATAACCTATCTGGACTATATGGGACAGTACTCTTGAATTCAATTTTTACAAGGAAACAGGCCACGTTCATAAGGAAACATTGACGTTCGCAGGAACTTACCAATAAATCACGTTCTCAGTTCTTCAGTTTGAATGCACAAGTTTAGTTATAATTTTAGAGTCTTTATCGTATATTGCAATGGGACAATAACGTACCACATGTTAAAGACATTCAGTTGAAATTATTTTTGTAAATTATTTATTCTTGGGGTCTAAACTCATACATCCAGACCAAGTAGAGGCTTCCCTTGTCACTGCTTTTCTTATACTACAGTACTGGAATCATTTAGAACGACTAATGAATTCATTTAGTCCAGAAGTTTCCTTGTTGTGCAACATAATGCTGGTCGTAAGACTGTGACGACTAACTTTCTCCTCTTCCTCGTCTGTACATGTTCCCCGTTGGTCATTACAATGCTTTTAGTCAGGATTACAATCTATCTTCACACACCATTTATGTTGTGTGGGTTAATTTTATACACGAGTGGCGGGATCTACAGTTTAAAGTTGACTCTGTTTTTGCCAGAAATCTGCTAAGAGGAACTCGCCTAAGGAATATTTCATATTTTAGTTTGATGTCTGAGCTAGGATTTGTGGCCGTGGCCTAACGTCTAATAAGCCAGCACCCTACATACTAGGCTACAGCTACTTACATAGAATGCATTGTCTAAACTCCAAGACCTCATTGTGACATTTCCGACATGTTAATCTGCACCGTTAGCTTGATACCATCTTTTGAAAAGCAGCCAGTAATAGCGTTGTATTGCACAATCTCTTGATATCATCTGCTTTACAGATAACAACTGCAATTCAACTAGAACGCTGAAGATAATATTAAACTGAATTGCTGGTTTCTTTCAAACCTGTTTTGAGCGGATTATGAAAATGGTTGCGAGGACTACATCACCCAAGGCATTGTTTGTTATTCTTCACTGGCTGCTACCAGACATGTTGGCATGTTGAATACGACAATAAGACTGAGCGCCATAAGAGCATGGAAATATCGAACCTATGGCCAAATAAAAAATCTTTGATATGATTGGCCTGTATGTACCTATAAACTTCCCGGTGCCTGTTTTTGATTTTATAATTATAGTTGACATCATCGAAGAAACATACATAATTGGCCATACAACCCTTCAGTCAGGATTACGGCCTAGCTTCTCACACCACTTATGTTGTGTGTGCTAATTTTATACATGAGTGGCGGGACCTACAGTTTAAAGTCGACTCGAACGACAGATTTTTTTGAGAAACTTTTCATTGCAATTTTAGTTACTCTCAGAGTTTTTGCCAGAAATCTGCTGAGAGGAAGTCGCCGAAGAAATATTTTTTTCATATTCGTTTTTGATGTCTGACACGGGGATTCGAACCCTGGCCTTTCGTCTAATAAGCCAACACACTACCTACTAGACTACGGCGACTAAGAAACACGACATCGAAGAAACGTCAAATAATATTCTACGGATGGATCGATATCATACGGCTGTGGAACCTTTTAGGAAAACTTAATATATGATCGGTTAATGCACTACCAGGTTATTGTAAGACTTTTCAGACTGAAATAATGGTTAATAAAATTGTCGCCGTATGAGTGAGGTATACACATATTCAATGACAGTAAAGTGTTTATTAGATTCCTAGAAAATGTGCACACCCTCATTTGAGTTGAACCACAAGCTGACATCGAACGAAGCTGATATATTTTCTTCAAATAAATTTCTCTTTACACGGCATGGGAGACCGGTTTCTGAGTGTTCACGCCAGAAGATTGGGAATGCTTTATAACGACTTCTGAAGGAGTTGCTAGGACAACGAAAAAGAATAAACATCATAATGTATTCTGTGTTACTGACCGGTGCTTGTTAAGCTGAGGGTAAGAGTTCTTACACACTTAGAAAACGGTACCAAGTAAGCTGTGCTCATTGGGCGGCTGCCAGTTTAACTCAAACTAACCTTACCTAACTGGGGCTTCTGGGCTTAACATTACAGGGGAAAGCACTGTTAGTACATATGATAACTGAAAAGACATCAGACAGTTGTTAAAACCCTGCAATACAGAACCTAGTTTTTTCATATCTGCTTTTCGAATTTGGCTTCCCCTTGCTTATAGATTATAATCCCACTCCGATCATATCTCCTTATAAGGAAAGCTATAAAATCTACACAATGCTAGTATACTGAAGCAATATTCGAATACTAACTGACATTCATGCGTTAAGCCTGAATATTTAGAAAAATTCGGCATTTCAAAAATTATTTAAAAATTTCATATTTTTCACATATGCTTGCATAAAGCATACGCTACTTTCGACTGTCGCTTTCAATGTGTTTAAGCTTAAGCTCGATTTGTTACATTGTGTGCTTGTGCTTGTGCTTGTGTTAATGAAAAACCGCGTTTCAATAATTTCTGTTCTTAAACATGCGATGTCGTTTACGTTTATGTTGTTGCCTGAACTGTTGGTTGGAAAAACGTTTTCTATTTTGTTGTCTTCTTCTTTCATTTAATAGAGTGTTGTTGTTTGGTTAGTTTGTTGGTTGTGTTGTTGTCGTGCAGCAGCGACTTCCCGTGTTGACAGATGGCGTTAGTTAATGCTTAACAAATGTTTATGTTATGTGGAGAGCGATAAGCCAACGTTTAATAATAACTGCTGCAGCTACTTTGTGCCGTTTACGTACGTACATACGTACTGCAACAGCGTGAACGAACGTAACGTAACGAATTCATTTTGGGTAATGAAATGCAATGCAATGTAATGCGCTATGCAACCGTTTCGATGTCTAAATTTTCCACACTTGTTGCAATACAAGTGCATACAGGGGGGTAGTAATTGTTGTTTTTTTATGGGGAATTTAATTGTTTTTGTTTTTGTTTTATCATTTGTTTGTTTTTAATTTTTAATCAGTCAAGCCAGTAGCAAGTGCAAAATGATTATGTTTTTTTTTTATTTTTATTTTTGTTTTGTTTTCAGCATTTTCAACAACGCCAACAACAAGAAAAGGTGGCATGAATTTTGTTTGCACTTTATTAAATATGACACTTTTAATGAATTGTTGTTTTATATGCCATTTAGGAGAAAAAAATAATAATAAAAACAACACAAGCACAAACACACATAAATTCACGGACAATTTTTATTTTTTCAATTTGCAAGACGTCAGGCAACAGTAGGGGGGGAAGGGGGCGTGTGAGTAGTAGCAGTAGTAGTTGGAAAGCTCTCTATGATACGTGGAAGAAATAAGACAGAAACTGAAGAAAAATATGAAATTCTTATGCATAAAATTAATTGTGACATGCCTTAAGATATAGTAACTGAAAACATGCAATACTTCATACAGACATTGACACTGCACTGCACTGCACAGCATTGTATCATATACATATGTATGTATGTATGTATGTACCATGTATTCGTTCTATTTAGCTTTGGGTGCTTTAAACTGTCATACTCTTCGCACTACTTCTAGTTGTTTGGACTGTGGTTGTAGACGTGTTTAAAATTTTTTTAAAGGTGATTAAATAACATGACTTTTTAATTATAACTTAATATCGGGCTATTAGATCCGGTTTATAAACTTCAACCTCACACACACACTCACATATACATAACGGATTTCGTGCATGGCAAAATTTATGAAATTCGAATAAATTTAGTCCCGCTTAGCGTACAGTTTTTTTAACCCTTGAGCATTCTAGAGGTGTCAAGTTGTAAATTTTTATTTCAGTTTTTAAACGGCAATAAACAACAAACAAAATATTGTTAATCGATAAGGAAAAACAAACAAATTCGTTGAAATATATATTTTCTGTTAATAGGAGTTATCACTTCACTGGTAAAAAAGTTTTTAAATATTTGGAGTTTCTAATGGAAATAACTAGAGTCCACAAGTCATTTTAATGTCAAAAAAAAGAAAAAAATATTATTATGCCTCCAAATCAAATACAGTGAATTCGCAGAAAGGTGAACTAATTTTTGCAAAGATTTTGTTTATGCTTTCGGTTTTGTTTATGTTTCCGATTGGTTTTTTAGTAAACTAAGGTAAAACAAACAGGTGTTGAATTTTATACGGGAATTCCCAAAATTTTTAAACGTATTGTTATCGCCAATAACATGATAGGAGTGAATATAAATAAAAAAATTCCTTGAAAACTTAAATTCACGTTTTAGGGCTTTCAACTTTTTTTTACTAGAATATTCACGTTTTCGCGAGTTCACTGTAATAATTTTATTTTTTATTGAGGGCTGAACGTGTTTGTTTAGGTTTTTGTTATTTTGATTTGATTGAAATTAGTTGCGTTAATTTAACCATTTGCACCCGAACGATGCCATTCTATTCTTTACTTTAACTCCAACGGCAACTGAGGGGCGCCATTGCTATTTATGTTAATAAGTTTTTCGAGAACTGTTCGATATATATCAGTTCAGATACTTAGATCACTCACTCTGAACACTTAAAATCGTAGTAAAATTTTTGGTGCTCAGTTAAATAACATTCCGGGAAACTGTAGAGCCGACGAGCTCTCCAGGGCTGGCGCACTTCTTCCGAATTACTCTTTCGGCAATTGATATAGGAAAGCACTTTACCTCTTTCAAGCTGGCCATTGCGAAGAAATTCTTTCGGGACGCCAACCTATCCTCGGTCAATGAGGGTCCTGCTCCACCGCTAGGCTGACTTGGCCCTCAATGGATATAAGGCGCACCAAATGGTTACTTGGACATGGTCGTAACGTCATCTCGATCACAGTGCACAAGTGAGCTTATGGTATCAAAGCCGCCACTCTAACCTAACCTAACCTAAGTGAAAATACTGATAAGCAAAATCGAAACAATTTTTTATTAAAATTGCTGTCGGGTAGCTGAATACCCATACTAAGAATGGTTCGGGTGCAAAGGGTTAATATCAGTTAACTTATCCTGATCAGGAAAGGGCTGTCTGTTATGATATTTATATGATATCACGCCAGAGAATGTTCGAAAAGGGCTAGGTATCAATGGACTATATTTAGAACATGTACCTAAAAATTTTCCGTACGGAAATTAGTGCACTGAACATGAGTGGGTGAATATCCCCGTGGAAAAAATGTGACAAACTCTCATTACTAAAAATTCGGTCTTTCAATCGACTAAATGGAAATACAACTATGTTCCTTACACTGTGGACTTCATGGCATAAGTGCCCCAGGCAAGTAACTTTCACTCAGCTGGGCACGCTTAAATTTTTTAAAGGGGAAAAACGGGTCACTCGAATCTAAGATAGCATTTGATCAATAATGCTCCCTTTCTCTCACCCTCTTTCTCTTTCTCTCTCTCTCTCTCTCTCAGTGTAATGTCTATCGCTTTTGTAATTGATCTGTACTAGGTTAGGTTAGGTTACGTTCCTACATCCTTTACTCTACAGATATAGCCTGATCGGACTATGTAGTATTGAATCAATTTTACAGTTTAATTCTTAAACTATACACACATGCATAATTGGTCGTTACAACCCTTTTCACACCACTTGCATGTGTTCTGTCTGCTAATTTTATACGCGAGTGGTGGGACCTGTAATTTGAAGTCGATTCTAAGCGACAGATTTTTGAGAAACTTTTTCATGGTAATTTTATTTTATTTTCAGAGTTTTTGCCAGACGACTGCTGAGAGAAATCTGCCAGAAAAATATTTCGCATTTCGTTTGGTTGCCTGTTCGACTACGGCAAACAGGTTCCCGGTTGAATTTAAAAATAATTTTCTTTCCTGTTAAATTTTCACACCTACGAGTATGAACAATGATTTGTATTTTTTATTCGGACGCATCACATACACACACATTTTTGAATCCATGCAGCATTTCAAAATAATTTTTTTTCATACATTTCATACGAAAATCAAATCAAATCGTTACCATCAAACTATCTTTGGTTCGAATTGAACTCAAATAATACAATATTTTTCGATTTGACACTAAGATGGATACGTGTGTCGAAAAATTGTGACACATGATATCCATAAATATGTCACAATGTGAAAGTTTACAATCTGACATGACAATGCAAAACAAAAATAAACAAAACAAACAAACAAAAAATGAAGCTTGAAAGTCAAAAAGAGAAAGAGATTCAAACAAAAATTACAAAAAAAAAAAAATGCAAAAAACAAAAACAAAAAAAAAGAAAAAGAGAAAAAGAAAAGAGTTTTTTGATTTTATTTTGTACGATTTTTGAGAAATTTTTGCTATTTATGTTGTGTCACAAAGACTGAAGATGACAACCGGCATGGACGTCGAGTGTTTCGTATGAAGAGCGGCAAACAATTCATGCATCACACATTTCCAACTCTGATCGCAATAACAAGAGCGACAAACACCAACACAACAATGACGATAACAACGAACAGCAACAACAAAACATCAAATAGTTAAAAGCGGCAATAACTTTTAAAAGAAATGGTGTTGCATACGATCGATACATTTATTTACAACTTGCAAGTCAGTCAGTAAAATAAACACAACAGAACGATAAACAGAAATACTATCCATACACACACACACACCAGCTAACAACTACTCTAAATAGCTGACAATCAAGCAAATATAATAGCAATAGCAAACACAACAACAACAACACCAACTGCAACAACATTCAAAAACAGTAGCAACAGCAATATTTTTATATAGGTATTCTTGCATGCCTTCAAATATGGTACTCTACGTTGTAAAAATCTTGAAATCAATTGAAGTTTTTGAGCTTGTATTGCCTTAAATTGCCTCCAACAAAATAAGTAGCCGTAATAGTGATAGTGGTGGTAGTAGTGATAGTAGTAGTGGCAGTGGCTAAAGTCAATACAACATCTGTCATACAAAGTCACACCGCTCTTTATACCAGATTGTCGTCTGAAGTCGTACGTACGTATGATGCTGATATTTTGATGTTGATGTACTCGCTATGAATGCAATAAGACATGTGTATGCAAATACTCATTGACAACGGTAACATGTTGTTTGTGTTGTTTTTTTTTTGCAAAGATTTCTTATTCGTTTATACGATTACTCTAAACAGAACTGGTAGGAATTTTATAAATTAAGTGCACTTGACACTATAAGCTATGTAATGATGATCATCATATTATTCAATAATTATTCATCAAACTGATAATAACTTCATCATCATCATCATGGAATATAATTGTCTACGAGATCTGGACGATAGTTAGAGCACTAAGGACATTCGCTACAATCTGTTGAGAAGAAAATGTTATCGCCTTCATTGAATTCTTCTGTCTATAAGGTGGGCCACTTAAAAGTTTACATTTAACAATGCAAATAAAACAAACACGGGTTGTAATTTTGTTCCGATTAGAAACGAAATATTTCATTCATATGGCTGCCGCGGCTGGCCTCACAGCGCCTCATACGATAAGACCAATTTTACGTGCAATTTTTCGAGTGTATGGGGTCGTATCTCGTCAATGGCATCATTGATGTTGGCCTTCAAATGCTCAATTATCTCTGGTTTGTTGGCCTAACACTTTTCTTTAATGCACTCCACAGGCTTAACGGCACTTCACAGAAAGTAGTCCAAAGGTGTCAAATCGCTGCTTCTTGATGGTCCAATGACAACACCATTTCGGCTAATTAGGCAGCCATCAAACGTTTGACGCAATAAATCAGTTGTGGCAAGTTGCAGCATACTGTTGAAACTAAATATCGTTCACATCAATACCATGAAAAGCAGATACAAACAAATCGGTTATCAGAGTGCGATAGGTCTCTTCATTTACCGCAACAGTAGCGCCGTCTTCATTTTCTAAAAAATAAGGCCAACGATGTCTCCTTTCCACAAAACGCACCAAACAGTCACTTGTAATGGTTGCATTGGCTTCTGTAATGAACATGTGTGGGATTTTGCTTATTAACGTACCCAGTAAGATAAAAAGAGCTTCATCGAAAAGATTATTTGTTTTTGGACAAAATCGACATCATCGAGCATCATCATCGTTGGCCCCAAATTCCAAAATCCTAAAGTTGCTCAACCGTAAATCGATTCATTACATCAAGTGAGATGAGTATTGTCAGATTTAAAATAAACGTGTGGCTCACCCTATATAATACAGTATGCCCCGGTATAAGCAATAACAAAAAATGCCTGAAGGACAGTGCCTATAAGCGGGTATTCTTGTATTAACATGTCGCACTTGAAAGCAAATAGTTTCGTGTCATTCAAGCTGATAGAGTTCTATTTGTTTTATTGACAGTACTGGCTTCTATTCAATGGAATGTGGTCTGATCGGAAATGGCTTTGATCATCTTCAACAACTCATTGTAGTGAACAAAGCTGTAATTTATCAAGCCACTGTTTTACTACAGAATAAATACGAAGAAATTGTATCACCATTTTATTTTACTCTCAGAGTTTTTGCCCGAAGACTGCTGAGAGGTAGACGAAGAAATATTTTTTTGTCTTATACTGTCTTGTACGAGATGTCTGAGTTGGGGTTGGAACCACAATTTCGCTTCTAATAAGCCAACACACTATCTGCCAGACTACGGTGACTTCTATGCCATATTCGAATACAATATTTGAAAATACAATTGATTCGAATAATTCCAAACGCCAAGTGTACATACATACATACATACCTACATACCTACATACATACGAAAGTTATAATACGAAATATTCAAACTATACATGCGGCAGTTGCATACAAAAAATAAAAAAAATTTCGAATTTATTGAACAAATGAATGAATGAATGAATGAATGATAGAATGAATGGTTTGTTGTCATTTATTTATCGATTTTTCACGTACAAATGAAATCTGATTAAATTGTGATTGTTTTGCTGTTGCCATAAGTGTGTGATTGTTTTCACTCTAAACTGAGATTGAATGGAAAATAAGAAAAAAGAAAAATCTTCAAAATTTTCTTTATTTTTATCCAATAGATGCCACACTAGTAGGAAGAAGAAGAAAACAGAAAAAAAGAATTACTTTTGCAGCAATTATGTTGACATTTGATTAAGCATGTTTGATAGGTGTTAAAACAGTATGCCGCCTTTATTTTCGGGGTCTCTTATAGAATTTCAAAACTCAAATTGAAAAAGTTTTATGGTCAGCTTTTGCAGTCGTGTATACCTTATTGGTCCACACACACATTGTTATAATAACACTTACTCACTCACTCAACTCTCTAAGCGATTCCCTTAGACTATAGCGAGTAGATCTCCTGCCCAGTGACCTGCCACAATACAAAGGAGTGTCATTTCAAATTGAAAATATCTTTGATCTTCTGCCAGAGAGTTCATTTCTGTTTGGTATTTAGATTTTGATTTCGATTTTTCTTTCTCTCTCTCTCTCTCTCTTTCTCTTCCTCTTCCTCTATTTGTTCCATCTCAGCTTTCCTTTGCAACTGAATCTTCAACAATGGAAATTGCAACAGCGTCAGAAGAAGGAAATGTGGTAGGAAAAGTTTACATGTGTCACATATTTCAGTGGATAGTGACGCTATTCGTATCACTATCAACATTTGCATCATTTTCTGATGATCTTTTGCTGTTGAAAAGAAGATGATTGGTAAAGTAAAAAAGAAAAAAAAAAAGAAATTGAAAAGCAAATACACTGAAGCAAAGAAGATCGGACAGATCAGTAGGTTTTTGTAGTTAGAAGTTACAGAATTTTAACAGGGGACTCGAGAAAGATCGAAAAATATTAGAAGTTGTCACCAGATCGTTTCATTTAAGGCGAACGTTGAACGATTATTTTGTGCGACGACCGGAAAAGTTTGGAACTGGACTGAGTCTATTGGTTCATGAAATGTGTTTCTAGAAATCGTTCTAGATCTCTGTGCTTGAATTGCTTGCTAGATCCACAAATATCGAATTTTTTTTTCTATTAAAGTGCACATTAAAGTTCACATCAGTATGGTTTTAAGCAGGTCACCTTTTGCACCTTTGGACCTGCACGTTGTCCAATTTCAGTTGTTAAAAGTTCAAATTATAAAGACTTTAGGTCTGCTTCTGAAATTCTCAAAGTACAGCTAGTGTACTTACAGATCATCCTTGTGCCGACCTGCAGGCTAATTAGCTCAACTCCATGAGCTCCTAACAACTGCTGGGCAGATTGTATTTTAATGACGAACCACACCTCGACCAATCAGTTGTACTGCGGACGTAGAATGTTTCATTTTTTGCTTTTTAAATTATTGGGATTTTTGCAACCAACACTCAGGGGATGGCCCCTACTCATGCAGTACATTTTGTTGAAACTAGGAAAATATGTTATTGGAAGGACAAAAGAGGGAGGATAGTGTTTGTGGACACTAGACTTGAATTTTTTTATATCATAAAGTGCTAGGGATGATCCTGCAGGAAACTAGTTCCACATCACGCTAAAGAACGAATTTTCTCTGTATGCAGAGTGTGATCCACTGGCCAATCGATCAAAAAGCGGAGTGCTACGTAGGAATACATAATTCCCTGCAAGAAAATCCAAAATTTCGTAGATTTCTCGAGCCTGACTTAGCTTAGCTCTCAGTGTTTATTCTCTTTAACTATGAACTTCAAACTCTTTGTGACATCTTTTTAAAATTATAGGAAAGAAAAAAAAAACTTAAAAACAAAAACAAAAAATCCTTTAAACCAAACAAAACAAATGCCAAAAAGTAAATATCGTGACACAAGTGTGAATTGTAAGACGCTGGCTTTGAAAAATGAAAGAGAGAGAGAGAGAAAGAGAAAAAAAGGAAAATTCAAAATCAATGTTTGTTCTTGTTGTTGTGATTGTTGTTGTAGGTTTTTTTTTCACCAAAAAAGTCTTATTAGTTGTCTTGTAGCATTTTTACTGAAATACTTTTAAGTTTTGGTATCCTATTTACCACCAATATCTAGAGGAGATGAATACTCAAAAGATGCCGCCAATTTTTCAAACACTCACCGAAAAAATAAGCACGCTTCGGCAATAATAAGGTGATGATGACGATGATATTGACGATGACGATGACGATGATGCCTATTTTGCACGTGAAAATAACGAATAATGCCCCCAACACTTAACGTAGAATAAATACGTTGGGATGCTATTGCATGGTGATGTGAGACTATGCAACGCTATTTAATTCAATGCCTTGACCTTTCCATCTCGTCCTCTCTCCTCACTCCTCTCATAGTTTATTGTAACATACCTTGTGATGTTATAGGCGTATAGGGGAGCAGAGAGTTTACAGTACAAGGCTGTTTAATCGTCTTCAAAGCAAGTGTGCAGTTGGTTTAACAGCATGATCGGCGGTGATCACTTGGTTGAATGTTTACAAAATAAATTTTGTACTCTACATTAGGCATGTGTAATGCATTGAAATGCATTTAGTATGCTTCTTATAACAGTGAAATAATCTTCATTTGATTATGCAAATATTATTTGGGATAGTCCGCCACGTAGAAAAATTATTTTTAAAATTATTACGATTTCAAGATGCCTTTTAGCTTTTTTTAAAAATATTGGAAGCAAGAAAATTAAATTAATTCAACTGGTGGCCTTATCCAGTTCCATACCAAACAATTTCTCTTTCAAAATATTTCAAAATGTCTAAGAAAGTCTACAACTAAGTCGACGATACCTTGTGTTCATAGATCGCACCTCACTTATTATTGAAAGTGTTCTCAGCAACAGTGGTGTCAACGTTTTGACACAAAAACGGTTAAAAATAATTGAAGCAAATTTTAAAGAAAGAGATCATGAGATTTAATAAAATTTCTCAATATTTTTTTATATTCTTATGCAGAAAAAACCTCAAAGCCGAGTTTTAACGCTGCACAGATTCCAAGTATATGTTCCGCTGATTCGTTCGATTTATCATAGAATTCTAGGCTTGAACGTGAAGCAATTCCTTTTCCAAATATATCTTGCATTTATAAGACATGTTCAGAAGTACGTAGTTGTAGTGATACTAGTAGTACTAGTAGTCTAGTAGGTGGCATGTTGGCTTATTAGACGTAAGGCCACGGTTCAAGCCCCAGGTCTCCAACAAAACGAAATATGAAAAAATATTTCGTCGGCGACTTCCTCTTAGCAGATTTCTGACAAAAACTCTGATGGTAAATAAAATGGCCATGAAAAGTTTCTCAAAAATCGGTCGTTCGGAATCAACTTTAAAGTGTGAGTTCCACCAATCATGTATAAAATTAAAACACACAGCATAAACGGTGTGAGACACTAAGTCGTAATCGTGTCTAAGTGTTTGTAATGACCAACTGTGTTATGTATGTTCAGAAGAACGGTTAGTACATATTCCAGATAGTAAAATTCAAATTTTCTCTCGCTATAAGTACCTAGAAAACATTTCGATTAGCTGGAACCTCTGTTCAAGCTCCACTTTTCTTTTCAGAAAACACTCTGGCCACCCGAATTGGGTGGAAATTCGAGTCCCAATACTTTCATCTGCATCTTCATTGCATTCAATTGTCCACATCAAATATTTGGCTTGACGATATTTTTCATGTTAAGCTAACTCTACTGGCTTAATTTTATGTTAGGTTTGGCGCTCCCATTCCTACCAGTCTTTGATGTTTTTAATTCCAAATTGATCATTCAATCTTATTGTCCAATCACTCTGCAATGCATTTATCAAAAACAGCAGTCTTCGGGCAAAAACTTTGACATAAAAATTGCCATGAAAATGTTTCTCAAATCTGGTTTTCGGAGGCGATGTTAAACTGTAGAGCCCACTACTCATGGTTAATGTTAACACACACAACATGTGTGGCGTTAGAAGCTAGGTTGTAATCCTAACTAAAGAACTGTTGTGTAACAAAGTAGATTAGACAGTAAAGTAAGAAATAATAAATACTGCCAGTTGATAGTTAGGAAGAATAAGCCACCAGCCAATCGATCTTGTCAAGTCACAAATGCGTCCGAAGAATACGGAAAATCGAATACGAATCAGTTGTGCTTTCTGGCTCTGTTCTTCACTAATAAACAAAACCAACTAAAATCTTAAAACTGTTTCTACCACCGCTGTAGAATGTTCTTATGTCCAAGTCATACCAATGCAATCTAGGTTCCTTCGAACTCGATATGAGATCTTTTTAAGCATGCTTAATGCAATGGTTTGGTGCAAGCCCTTGTGTGTCAACTTCTACCCTCTTCCCTGATTTGTCAGAACTTTGGCTGGTAATACTGGAAAACTACGTTTCACTGTAGCATCACATTGGGCCTGATATGCAATGCTCAAGTGGAACTTTTTGATATTAGAGCTACCACTCCGATCTAACCTAACTAATACAATGGCTCCATAGGTCTGAATAATCACATTATCATGTCTTACCTCAATTAAGTTCTTATACTTCCGACAATTGCTTGCTAGCCGTGTTGTTTTCTATGTGAGCACATCTTCGAACTTTAATTGTTCAGTACACTCTTCATTATATATCTCCATTCCCATAGAGATCGCTGCACTCAGAAACGGTAAGTTTTCATATTTGTAAAGTTTCCTTCCTTTCTGTAAATGGTACTGTCATCAAGCTTCAATCAAAGCTTCAATCAGCTTAATCCAAACTTCATCAATAGCTTTCAATCAACAGCTTCAATCAAAGATTCCATTTCAAAGCTTCAATCAAAGCTTCTATCTTGTTTGACATACATTATCCAAAGTCTCAGTTGAATGAATGTCAATGCACCACACTTCATGTAGCCGTCTTT
>QOCX01000716.1:0-41693 GCA_005959815.1 Sarcophaga bullata
ACTTATAAAAAGTGAACTAAAGACATTTAAAATTTGAAATAAATTATAATAAAATTGAAATTGTGAAAATATTATAATTTTGAAAATTATATTTAAACAGTGTTAACTAAAAACATATATTGTAAAACAAACATACAAATACGTGTTATAACGTTTTTAAATAAAAACCCAAATTAAAATTCTTAATAATATTTTTTACGAAAACACATAGGCAAACACATATATATAACAAAAGGTTTGTCTCCCCCTCCATTTGTGTACCCTACTCCCTCTTACCCTAATACTAGCCCTCACCCTATAACCCGTTTATTCAGGTATTATCTGTGAAATTATTACATACAGATTACCCGACATAATTTTCGCATTTTTGTAGTTCCAACAACAAACTTATGTCTTGAAGTTGCTCTATTTCTTCAGCCGTTAGAATTTCCGGTGACATAAGGGTACTTACTAATACTGAGGAGATGGCATCTTTGGTAAGCAAAATTCGTTCCACCATTACAAAAGAACAGTTGACACTTCTCGAATAATACTGTACATCTTTGCTCTTGTTTAAATTTGGCATACGCAATGGTGATCTTTTTAAAGCATGTGACTTATCATTGAGGCCACATTATCCGGTACAATGCAATATACTTTTTGAAGAAAATTCCATTTATGAAGAGATACGCGCAGTGACTCCGCAGAATTTCCTGATTTGTGATTCACCTCATTGACGAGTTTTGAAGTTATCAAAACTGCTGATCGTAGTTTAAAATCGACGTCTGTGAAATGACATGTGATGGTCAGATAATTTTCGTTTGACTTTAACGTCCACCAATCAGTTGTTTTATCTGATCGAGAATACACCTCAATTTGTTTTCCATTTCATTCTACATCAGTTTTAAATGAACAGTGTTTCTAGCTGGCAGCTCATATCGAGAATCTAAACAATACACGAAGTTTCGAAAGCCTTTGTCTTCAACAATACTAAACGGCTGTACATCTAAAGCTATCATTCTTATTAAATCTAAATACAATTCTTTTTTATTTTCGTGAAGAATTATTATCATATATATATTATTGGATGCTTCTTTGAAATACTTTCTTATGGAAGAACTTTTCAGTTCGATGAGCGACGGATGATTGCGCTTTAAATGATTCATTAAATTTGACATGTTTTCACTCGTCTTGTAAATATTTTTGCATGTTTAGCACTTCGCTTGTTTTTTTATCGTCACTTAATGTAAAATGCTTCCAAACGTTTTATATTGACTTCTTAGTTTTTTTCTGCTGTTTTTTGTCTTTTTTCAATTGGGGAACCTGAGAAAAAGTATATTTAACATTTAAAGAAAGCAAATTATTAGAAATGTTTGCAGCTTACCAATTAATGTCTTTACATCACACTCCAGTTTATAATAATACTGGTGGGACGCGGACTGTGGGAATCACCAGTTTATAAATGCAAATAAAAAATTTGTAGTGGAACATTTACTATGGATAGTGCAAAACTATCGCTAATAGTTAAATGTTTATATGTTGTAAAAAAAATCATCGATAGTAACAAAAAATATTACCTATCGATAGTGCCATTGACACCCCTAGAAGGCGGCTGAGGTCAGGTGGAAGATTTATAGTATTATTTTTTGTAAAGATAAAATAATAGAAAATTTTCTGAAACGATTCCAATTTGGTAAAGCCATAAAAAGATGTTTAGTTTTGTAAGGGTCATCAACATGGTTGCTGATTTTCCACGAAAAAAAACCACGTGAGATTGTGGTAAAAATTATATTAATTGGTAAGAATATGAATCTACATAAGTATTTTTCAAATAACTTGGGAATGATAAGTATAGTGTAACTATTGTAATGTAGTTTGTGACATCACTGTGGTTCAATAAATGAGTTTTTAAAGCAATTAATTTAAGAACAATTAAAAAAATGATAATACCAGGGGTTTCGCCGCACAATTTATCAAAAAACAACATTATAGGTAAAAGTAACCACATTTCCCGGCCGATACTATGACGAATCAGTGAATAATGATGACAATCGGTATACGGGAGTTTTTGAAGTTACTGCTTTCGAATCTGAGGTAAATTTTTTCAAACTTAAAATGGCAGATCCAATAAGGCGGCAAAACAAAATTTCTTCAGATTTACATGAAAAACCTCGAAAAAATTAAGCGGAAAATTTTGTGGTGCGGTTTATCACCTACATGCTGGGAAATAGACTTATCAACTAATCCGTTCGAACCTAAGTGAACGGTCAATCGTTAGGCATGCAAACAGGGGCACTCTGCGGGGGTGCTATCCCCTCTGTTGTGGCTCGTGGTAGCTAAACGACTGGAAAGTAGAGGCTTTAAAGTTGTGGAATACGCCGATGATTTGGTATTCTGGTAGGTGGAAATATTTTTTTGATGCTGGGGGAACTGATGGAGTCTACTCTTGGAACTTTATCCTCTTAGACTACGAACTGTGGTCTGAGTATAAGTCCCAATAAGACAGACCTTGTTTTGTTCTCGCACAAATTGTTCTGTGCACAAAATTGCAACCTTCAGGTTGCCGAAGTTCGGTGGTAGGGAACTTCCGTTGCCTTCTGAGGTCAAGTACTTGGGTGTTGTCCTAGACAGCAAGCTGAACTGGAAAAGAAACACCTAGGAAAAGAATGAAGAAATGACCGAATATAGGTAAGAGCTAAGGACTTCCGCCTAGGGCCAATCGCTGGATATATCTGGCGATTGTTAGACCGGTTATTACTTATGGCTGTGTTGTGTGGTAGAGTACCTTGTATAAGAGTTTCTAACGTATAAGATAAGGAGTAACGTCTTGGATAAGGAGTAGAGGATTGCCTCCTTGAGTGTCACTGGAGTGAGTAAGAGTTGCTCTCAGGCTGCGCTTGATACAATACTCTTCCTGACACCGCTGGATTTGTATGTCAAGCGGTGTTCAGCACGAAGTGGAATACGCTTGAGGGAATCGGGCTGCTGGAAACAGCGCTCGATAGATCACTCCAGAGTTCTGAAGGTCGTCCTTCCTGAGGGGAGGTACGGGCGTTCGGAAAGAGTCACCGACTATATTTTACCTGAGGTTTATGTTCCCGCCTGGTTTAAGGATGCTTTTACCGGATATGGCACAATGGAATGGTGGGGTACTTCAGGGGCAGAATAGTATACCCATATTCACGGATGGGTCTAAGTTGGGTGGAGCTACAGGTGCTGGAGTCTTCTGTAGGGAATTCGGTCTTGAATTCCACTTCAGGTTGAAAGATGACTGTAGCGTGTTTCAAGCGGGGACTTTCACAATATTAAAGGCTATTGAGGCCATAGCTGGTGGGCCCACTTCGAATTTGAATCTTACACGATCTTCGTTGACAGTCAGGCTGCTCTAAGGGCCATTGCGTCGGTCTGGTCAAATCACGGCTCGTTCGCAAGTGCAAGGGGTCGTTGAGGATTTTTGGACCAGACCGCATTTGGTAATAAAGCGGGGATGCCCTCCCTAGGTTAGGTTCGTTTTCGGAAGGCGATTTAATAGTTGGTCCTGATCCCCCAATCTGCCACCTCTACAGCCTAATCAATGGATGGGTCAGGGGGGTAGAACAGAGGCATTGGGAGAATAGATCGGGTTGTTATGTTTCTAAGTGTCTATGGCCTTCAATAGACAGTGTTAGAACAGGTTGGCTGGTGGGCTTAGATAAGGCTAGCGTAAAGGTTGGTTACTGGTTTTATTACAGGGCACTGCGAGATCAGTTCGCTGGCAAGGATCTGTAATAGATCCCAGCCGGATTATTGCAGGGTGTTGCGATGAGGAGTAGTTGGAAACTATCGTACACCTCTGTAACTGTCCAGCCCTTAAGGCTGAGAACCCTTGGAAAGGGTTTCTTTGATTAAATAAAATAAAATAATTTAATAAAATAAATAATTTATAAAATAAAATAAAAAAATAAAATTTCTCAAAAACAGCGAAAAATCACAATAGAAGAAATTGACAAAAATAAACTAAAAATTCTTCAATTAATACTTTTTTGCTTATTTTAACACGACTTCCAACTTTTTAAAGAATAAAAAACAACCTTTAAAAGTATAATATGTCAGAAATATGATTTTATCGTCAAAATTTTTTAACAAAATGTTTGTCTTACGGCCGTTAGTACAACTTGCCGTTAAAGTTGGGTTTAGTAAAAAATAACTTTAGCTAAAGTGAACTTTAAAATCACCTTTAATTTCTTTTCTTTATTACAACCTAATGATAAGATAAAATTAACTTTTTCAGAAAAATGGCAGTG
Organism: Sarcophaga bullata; assembly: GCA_005959815.1. Taxonomy (NCBI): domain Eukaryota; kingdom Metazoa; phylum Arthropoda; class Insecta; order Diptera; family Sarcophagidae; genus Sarcophaga; species Sarcophaga bullata. The sequence continues at coordinate 4,263 of QOCX01000716.1, forward strand.
TTGGAACAATGGCGATAACATTACGTAAATAAAACAAGTTTTTTTAAAACGCAGTGGCAACAACGAGTTTCTTTTTTGATGTGTTTGCTTATTTTGTTTATATTTGAAGTTGCCATAATTTATAATACATCAAGTTCAAACATGAACTAAACTTTAAAAGTTACGGGTAGGATGATTTTTTTTAGCTCATCGTTCACTTCTACCTTATTGTCCAATTATCTGCCTTTAAAGGCAAGTTGTAATAATGGTCCTTAAACTATTAACCACTTAGTATCGCTTTTGTTTTCTATATTTAATTTAAATTTATGTTTGTTTTAAACTATTTAAAGAAACTTAAAGATTAGGGTAAATTGTAAAGTATGTTCTTTTCCAAACCAAGATATGCCAAATCTTACTCGTCTCGCCTATTTCGCCTGCTAAAAATGGCAAAGGCGAGCACACATAATGTAATTTTTTGTGAATTGTTTTGTGAAAAGAAATGTAAAATAAAATAAAAATCAAGATATACATATTTATATTTATTTATATTGATAAAAATTTATCAGCATTTATTACTGATCAAAAGACTTGTATTACGACGTAAAAGCGGAGGTAAGTGCTGGAATTCACATTGAAATTGATTGTGTAGGATAGCTCATGTGTGTGAAGCTGTGTTTATAAAAACACTGGCAGAAGTGATGATATGTATCTCAATTTTCTTTAAGTATAAGGACGATGTGGTGCCCAAAAAATCACTTTAAATTGATTGTGCCAAAGTCAATTGGAGAAAACAAGTGTACGGTACGTAAGGTTATACAACCATTTAGTTCAGCTTTAGCAGGTATTTTTGGGAAAAGCGAAACAAATGTACAGGTTGCCTACAAAGTGGTAGGCTCCGCAGCGTTTAATGGTGTTGTTCAGTTGTGTGTGCTCTATTTGCAACTAGCCATCCTACGTTTCCTCAATGTTAAGCCACATTCTACTACACTATTGCATAAAACAAAAAAATGGAACAAGATTAGTGGCTGTTTACGTTTTTATCTGTCCGATTTAAAACATCCAATCCAAATATTTTGTCAGTTCTCCTAAAGCATCTTTATTAAAAAGCACCTATCGTGGCTTCATTTTTATCTTTAGATAACACAATTTAAAAAACATTTCTTGTCCTCTGGTCTACGGGAGATAAAACTGTATGTGTCATAGCATTCTTTTTTCTGTATATTGATAATAACTCTTAAGCAACAGGTACTACACGTTAGATTAATGTATATTTTATAAATCAATATTATTTTTTCCTCATATAGCCCGACATGTTGTTTTGAAGGTTATGTATCTACCCCGTGTGCATAACTCAAAATTTGCTTCTTCCAATACTTAACCTGCTATAAATTTTATGAGTCGGTCAGATTTTGCAGCCGAAATTGTTGGTTGTCCTTATAACCATGTAAGTGCTCCAGAAAGTTGTTAAAATTAGATGGTGCAAATAAAACAAAAAGTCTGAAAAGATGTCACATGTAAAGCTTAAGAAACGACCAATAGTTTAGTTTTAAACATAAATATGCAGTACATATTCTAATTTCAAATATTCATCTGTGTACAGAGGCTTGTTATTAGCTTTTGAAAAAGTTTTCGATAATGGCTGATATAATTTATAAAGTGGGGGGCTTTTTTGATCTAATTCGCCTCTGACATACGGTATATGTGAGGGAAAGATAATATCGTCGCTGCTATGCACGTATATAAGATTATTGGTTACGATGAATTAACGCGTCACCAAGACAAAAGGAAGTCAGAAATCTTCTCAACTCTAGTACGAGCTTCCAGTTTAAATCACTTTTACAACCAAACTCCAATTTATCAATCTAATGCGACATTGTAATTGAAAATGTGCCTTGATTTCCCTAGTATCGCTTACAGCTCAATCCGTAATTTGTGCTAACCCAAAGAAGACTAATAAATTACTTACTTAATTAGTCATTATAACTCTTTAGTTTGGATTACAACCTTTTCACTATTTCACTAATGCCTGACTGTAATTGTTAGTTGTTCGCGCTGGACGGAAGCGTGAGTATTGGAAGAAATTATTTTCATTGTCTATGCAAAGTGGATTTCGATGTTTGTTATTCCGCTTAGTCTGTCACTGACCAGGGGTGTCAATTTGGCACTTAAGAACCACCGTTTATTACCCTGCTACAATCGGTCTCGTTGAAAGATTTTACAGAACGTTACAAAAATGAAGTGTGTTTAAAGACTTCCTTCCTATACTTCGTGAATTTACAAAAACGAAATTCTTAACAAACTTAAATAGTTCTTGAGTGCACTACAAGTTCTGTTGTTGAATAGTTATTAACCAAAATATAACAAATTATCAGCTTAATTAAGTAATGCGACTGCACCGATTGGTAGTTTTATTGAAACTCTGTTTTTTTATATAGTTATAATTCAATTTGGTAATCCACACATAAAAAGTACATAGAGTAATATATTCATAATAAAATAAACAATTTAAAACATAAATTCAATTAAGTTAAATTTCCTAATTTATAAAATTCTATATTTCTCTTAATTTATAATAGGAAGTAGTTCAAATATACAAAATGTGTGGTTATAAATCAGAAAATTTTTAAATAGGTAAATGATAAAAATTTATTGTTATACTCAAACATTCCCGCCTCGATGAATAGGCCTTATTTCTTCTTCATGTCACTACTTCGCACTTTTCCATCCGTCCGAGTAATGATATTTGTAAAACACGCCTCAGCATCCACTTTCGACCAGGAAGATTATCCTCTTGAGCCATGACTAAATCTACAAATTTTGTTCGATAAAAAATTATTGTTAAGTTCTTGCAGTTACAATTTAATTTCAACGAAATTAGTCGCATTGTCGCAGTATGCCTTCTCTGGCACACCACTTCTACAAATGAACCTTTGAAAACAAGAAAGAAATGCATTAGATAATAAATCTTACACTGCTCCTAAGTGAACAACTTACATACATAATTGGCCATTACAACCCTTCAGTCAGGATCACGGCCTAGCTCCTCACACCACTCATGTTGTGTGTTTCAATTTTATACATGAGTATACAGTTTAAAGTCGACTCGAACCGACAGATTTTTGAGAAACTTTTCATGCCATCTCATGATGAAGTACCTTAGACGAAAAACGCACAAATACTATGTATACGAAATGACTATGTATACGAAATATGGTGTAAACGGAGCAGCAAAAATCTGCACCGGTTATGAAAAAATATCGCATAGTTTTAAGCCGGTAGGAAGCAAAATTGCTCCTTATCTACATAGCTAGTTTGGAATTATATTTAAAACAATGTACACAATTATGTACAACTTTTTTGTCAATTCGGAAGAGTTGATGATTCATATTCGCTATCTTATTAATGCACCTCCATGACAATTTGAAAAAATTTAAGGTTTGCATGTAGAGACATGTGTTTAAAAGTCTACCGTCGACGCGCAATAGACTAATTTTACTATTATTTCGTACATCTTATTTAAATGGTGTTAGCTTTCGATATTGCTATTCAATATTTTATCGCCGATCCTAACTCATGTTCTTGTACTGCAGTCGTGATTTTAAGAAATTACCATTCCAATTCATCAGATGCTAATTAATTGTAGTTATTGCTGTTTCAAGGTGTGATAAATCTATACACGTAAGCGACAGTCCTTTTTAACATTTTAATTTCTAAACATTTTGAACAATGATTTCGCAAATACAATTGTTGTGTGTTTATGACGTGATTCAAACAAATTTTAAAAGTTTAAATTGTGGTAAACGGTAGCTGGACTCGGGATCAAATGTGGTTTGATTAGGCCAACGTTCTCTGCTTATTTTATAATAAATATAGACCTTTAAACCGAAAAGCAATTAAGAGGTCAAAATCGCGATTATACGTCTTAAAAATAGGTTCTGAATTGTTTAAGATCTAATATAATGAGTTGTTAGGGCGCCTGCACCAGTGTAATACATATAAAAACAAATGGTGTTGATTTATTTCATGCCAAGTGCGCAAGAAACGCAGTTTGGCTTTTGTTTATTAATTGATTCTTATCCCTAAAATTCTGAATTTATACATAAATAATGCTGATCCAGCATTATGTTTACAGTGGAAGGTATAGTAAGAATTTCGATCAATTTTCAAGGATGCGAAAATGCAAACACGTCCAACACTAGCAGTGTTGATAGCATTGACTAACAAATTGCAAACGCAAGCAAATTGATCGTCGCTTGAATTTATCAAACAAGCGCCAGCAACACTGTATGCATGTGCGTTATTAATAATTTGTATTTTTATGACAAAAGAATTGCTTAGAGCGACATATTCTCTAAGCAATTCTTTTGTTATATTTTTGTCAATGCGGACATCATAAACATACTACACCAGGTTATTGAAAAAATATGGCTGTAAGTATATATGCCCAATAATTTAAACATCAGTATCCTCTGTCCTGTCCTAAAAAGGGAGACTCTATGATATGCGCCAACTACTGCAAGGATCGTACGAGCGTACTGTGTGAACGACTTTATTAGTTACCTTATGAACTATACATAACATACTTCTCAACTATGGTTATATTATTTCTTAAATTTAATTTCTCAATTTTATATGGACCTTTATATTGGTTATCTAATTTGTGTCCGCTTTCATTTTTAAGAAACACTAAATATAAAAGTTCACTCAATATAGAGTTTTTGTATTCTCTACCCATGTCCGTAATGAACGTCTTCACCGGACCATAGGTAAGTACAAAATTTTCAAATATTGCTTTAGCTACAGTTCTTGCCGATTTATCTGGTATTGGAACCGTTACCAAATATTTAGTTATATGACATATTATTGTGACGGAATATTCGTTACCGAAATATGGTTTTGGTGGTGGGCCTGTAGTATCCACAATTACCGTATCAAATTTTTTCGACTTCACATTAACTCTCCTAATATTTTACACAAATTTAATCCTCAAAATATATTTATGTTTAATTCGTTTTTTCTCAGAATTATATGTTAATATCAAAATATTTGCTTTTATTTGTTTTTATTTTGTAATTATACTATGTGTTGTGCTTTTTGAAATTTTTGCTTGCATTGGTAGGAAAATCTGTAAATACTATGGTACTGAATCTTAATGATACGACGGTTGACTCTAGAGAAAATCTAGAAACTATGATTAGGATTCTCAGTAAAAATGGTCTTGGACTTAAAATATGCCATATTAATGCCCAGAGCTTAAATAATAAAATGGACGAATTTCGTTTACTTTTTAAAGATTCGAAAATTGATATTATATGCATTTCAGAAACTTGGTTCTTTACGGATATTAGTGGCAGTATATATAATTTAGATGGATATCGACTATTTCGTTCCAATAGGACAACTAATGGAGGTGGTATTATTATGTACGTGAAAGCTAGCATTAGATGCAAGGAGATGATCAAAAACGGTGTTGGTGACAGTGTTGAGTACATTTTATTGGAAATTTATACAACAGTGATAAGCTCTTAGTGGGTACAATTTATAGATCCAATAGAAACATCAATACGAACCAAATGTTGGAAATGCTGAGTACTTACACTCTTGCATGTAAACATGTAATTTTGACTGATGATTTTAATGCCAATATTTTGGAGGATAATAGATTAGTAGAAGACATGAACTCCATTGGTACCTAAACCTTGTCAACAATAGAAATCCTACCCATTTTACATCCACATCAAGTACTTTACTTAACCTTTGTTTCACCAATAACATGTTCCTCTTGCTGCTCTTTGATCAACTATCTGCATCAATGTTTTCACGACATGATTTACTATTTATATCGTACGATTTTGACCTTATAAGGGGCGCTCAATCAAGAACTTTTCAATATAGAGACTTTGAGAATATGGACTATCAGTCTCTTGGTAATAAGTTATTATCTCTGGATTGGAATCATGTGTTCCTAAACTCTGCTGTTGATGAGCAATTGCATTTTTTTGATAGCAATATGAATATATGTGTATGATAAATATGTCCGTGTAAAATCGAAATCCCTACGGAATAGCAAACATTAGTTTACTTCTGAGGTTTAATCTCTAATTGACATCAGAAATCATGCATACTCTAGATGGAAACAGTTTAAACCTCCAGAGCTTTATGAAATTTTTAAGTCTGCAAGAACTGCTGTAAATGCGAAGATAAAAAATTCCAAGTCTATGTTTTATGAAAATAAGTTTCGAATATGTGTTGACTCAAAAAGAAAATGGAGAGAAATTCATAAGATGGGTTTAGTTAATCGTGGCAATGCCAACACGAAGGTAATAGATGTCAATAAAGTAAATCATCAATTTTCGAATGTTTCCATGCCACCTTTAAAAATTAACTTTTATGACAACGTAGTTTTAAGCAGACAACAATCAAATGAATTCAATTTTATAAACTTTACTCAAGAGGATGTACTGGAGTCCTTTCTTAATGTAAAACCTAATGCTGTTGGTTATGATGGGATGCATCCAAAATTTATTAAAATTATATTACCTTATACCCTTACTTATTTCACCCATTTGTTTAATACAATAGTTACAACATCTACGTTCCCATCTATGTGGAAACATGCCAAAATTGTTCCGATTTTAAAACCTGATAAGAGTTTTCGGCCAATTGCCATCTTACCCTATTTATCAAAGGTTTTTGAGAAACTAATACAGATAAGTCGCCACTTACACACTAACTCCTTGCTTAATGAAAGGCAATCTGGTTTTAGACTGAAGTATAGCTGCATTAGTGCTTTAGTTGATGTCACTGAGGAAATCAGCTTGACCATTCTGAAGCATTTGACACAGTACATCATTCTATTTTACTTCACAAATTGAAACACATGTGGAATTTTTCACCAACTGCGTTAAAATTAATATCTTCTTACTTAGGTAATAGAAGCCAAAGTGTTTATTATAACTCAAACATATCGAAAAGCTGTTCAATCCCAAGTGGTGTACCACAGGGCTCCATACTTGGTCCACTTTTATACTCCATATATGCTAATGATCTTCCATTAAATGTAGAACATTGTCAAATACATATGTATGCTGATGATGTACAGCTATACATTAGTTATGGAGTGGATGATGCGCCTAATTGTATACGCTTAATAAACGAGGACTTACGTAAAATTTACTTATGGGCATCTGCAAATGGACTAAGCCTAAACCCCAAGAAATCGGCTGTTTTAATTATTGGACAACCAAAAACTTTTATGACGTATCTTCCACCAATACATATTAATAATATAAATATCAGCATTGTTGAATCAGTTAAAAACCCAGGAGTAATACTCAACAAACAACTCAATAGGGCGGATCATATTAAAGCTAATTGTGGAAAAACGTTTGCTATGCTCCGCAATCTTTGGATTACGCAATATTTCACACCACCTCATATCCGAATGCTTTTAGCCAAAACATACTTATTGCCAACTCTAATTTATGGTTGTGAGCTGTTTGCTGGCTATGATTCTGTTAGTAGACGAAAGTTAACAATATTGCACGATATGTATTTGGTATCAAAAGAAAGAGTAGCATATCACATTATGCCAAACAAATTTATAATATCACTTTTGATAATTTGCTGAAGTGCCGAGTATTACTGTTTTTGCATAGAATTATCTATAATCAACAACCACCTCATTTATATCAGAAAATAAAATTTGCAAAATCTAATAGAGGAATTAAGATAAATTATATAAAATAAAAAATAAATAAAACTGCCACTGAACAACACTTTTTCATAAACTCTATTCGTCTTTGGAGCCAACTACAACTCACAATTACAATTAGTATCCAATGCAAGCCATTTTAAAACTGTCATATTTAAGCACTTTTCGTAATTATGTTTATTTGTTCTATAGTGTTTATTTGCCTAAAATGTTACTTTTTAAGCAAAATTTAATATAGTTAAACTTTTTCATTTTTGTTTTTTAAATTTATTATGTTTTCTGAAATTAATTTTATTAACATTTCCTTTATTTATAAACCTATATGACAATCTACTAACCAATACTTTAAAATAAGACTTGTTTTTGTTGTATTGAATTTACTATAAATAAATAAAAATAAATAAAAGGTTTAGTTGGTGTGTTTGTCAATGTCAATGGTATTTTTGTATGTTTTGTTATTTTAGCTGTTTGGCATTTTTGGCACATTTTAACGTATTTTGCAACGTCTCGAGTCATATTTCTCCAATAATAGTACCTTTTTATTTTATTAAGAGTTCTTGAAATACCGGAATGTACGCCCTCTGCGGAGTCATCGTGATTTCGTTTCATTATCTCTGCTATTGATTTGGCATTTTTTTACGTGGGTCACCGCATTAAGTAGCGCTACTTTTAATAATTTTTTGCCCATTTCTTTAAATTCATCAATAGAGACAAATTCGAAAATTTGCTCACTAGGTGCCACTTGTACTTTATGAATATTTAATTTACCGGCCACTTCTTCGAGCCTAGGGAAAAATTGTCCTAAGTCAAATTTGTCATTATTGTAATACATGCTATTATAGATTTGCCCCGTTTAATGTAAAATTTTTGTGGGTAATCTTTAGCTTACAAAATTTTTAGACGTCAGAATTTATAATTGGTACAAATATATTGGGCTTCTCATTGTCATCATTTACATTCCGTTCATTGTTTGCAATTGGTTATTTTTCAAGTGCCTTGTTTGTCATTGCTCGACAAATAACAATATATAAGGTCCTTTTACATATTTTAACTTTATAAAATATTTTTATTTTGTTTAACTCAACAATTAAAAATTTTTTTCTTTTTTTTAAATACAGTACTTCACAATTTTAATAACATTATTTTATAATTATCAATTATTTTAATATTAAAAAAAATGTTTTGCCTCGAGCGTTTATTTCGCTTATATACTCTAAGAGTGCGGATATAACGCACGTCTTTTACAAGCTAATGGAATAAACTTCTCAAAATCTTACTTATGATTTCTGCTCAAGTGTTGGGCAAATAGGAACTCTATTTGACTAATCTGGTCTCATATGTGGCATGCATCCGTCCGAAGCGGTGGTGGGATAGAGTTGACCTTCCGCAGAAGTATGCCCTCTTTAGTTTTTGGGTATGGCCATCCCTTCTTTTTGGTTTACTTATTTTTTATTTGGCGTTTCTGGGTTTACTATATTCTTCTGAGTACGCCTTCTGTACTCCTCCAAGGTTATTGGTAGAGGACCCTGTCCTGGTGGGAATTCCTTCATGCCTTTTGGCTAGGCGGATCTTTCTTCAGTGGCGCTGACGGATCTCTGGCTGTCCGTCAGGATATATAAAACATAATTTGGGTGCTTTTTTGAGCACAGCAGTTCTGGTTCCTTGGGTACTTTAAATTTAGCACACCAAGGCCTAGGCAGGATTGACCTGCTTTTTGGAGCACGCAGGACTTGTTTTCTGATGCTTTGAATATTAGCACTCAGAGCTGGCAGGATCGCTATGTAATATATATATATAAACAAATGGTGTTGCTTTATTTCATGCCAAGTGCGCAAGAAACGCACAGTTTGGCTTTTGTTTATTAATTGATTCTTATCCTTAAAATTATTCTGAATTTATACATAAATAATGCTGATCCAGCATTATGTTTACAGCGGAAGGTATAGTAAGAATTTCGATCAATTGTCAAGGATATGAAAATACAAACACGTCCAACACTAGCAGTGTTGATAGCATTGACTATCAAATTGCAAACGCAAGCAAATTGATCGTTGCTTGAATTTATCAAACATAAGCGCCAGCAGCACTGTATGTATGTGCGCTATTAATAATTTGTATTTTTATGGCAAAAGAATTATTTACAGAAGATGTCGGCAATGCAGACATCATGAACATACTGCACCAGATTATTTACAAAATATGACTATAGGAAAGTATATACGCCCAATGATGTAAACCTCAGTATCCTCTGTCCTGTCCTAAAAAAGGGAGACTACGATATGCGCCAACTACTGTAGGGATCGTTCGAGCGTACTGTGTGAACGACTGAAGACTCTTGTCAATACACTGATTGGACCTTATCAGTGCGGCTTCAGATCTGGCAAGTCCACCATGGTCTACATCTTTACACTAAGCCAAATCGTAGAGAAGACCCACAAAAACAAGTCGACACACACCATCTTTTCGTCGACTATAAGGCAGCCTTTGTTAGCCCCGTAAGTGATCGTGTTTTTGTCGCAATGTCTCAGCTCAGTATACCTGTGAAGCTAATGCAGAATGACGTTGAGCTATTAATGCAGCTCCTTTAAGATAGGTTTGGGAGGGATGGTTTGCATGCAAACAAGGTAAAGTTTCTGACTGTGGTAAACGTGGCGACCACCAGGGCGATCCTTGTCTTGCTGCATTCAAGTTGACACGCAGCCTCCTCGTGGCCCCTCCTGGATGGCATTCTAGCACCCGCTAGATGTTAACTAATGCGTGCAGCGAAGTCCAATCCCCTGGACGTTAAATTTAGGTTGTGCGTAGAACGTGGAACCCACCACATAAAAATTTCATCCAGTGAAGACCAAAATACAAGCCTCTAAAAGGATTCCCCTAAAAGTTGACGACCACGGCAAACGTTTAAAGGACTTCGATTTAAGAATAGGCACGTGGAACGTCCGCAACCTTCACAGGGTAGGCGCTTCCGCCCAGTTGGCGGATGCCCTCATGAAATGTAAGACGGACATCACTGCCATACAGAAAATGCGATGGATAGGACAAGGATGCAAAAGGCTAGCATCCTGCGATGTGTATTACAGCTGCCATGTTGATAAGCACGAATTCGGATGCGGATTTGTGGTTAGTAAGAGACTTCGCCATCTTATCTCTGGGTTCACACCTGTGAACGAAAGAATAGCCACAATCCGCATCAGGGCAAAATTCTACAACATCAGCCTAATTTGTGCTCACGCCCCGACGGAAGAAAAGGACGATGTGGTTAATGATGCCTTCTACGCTAAACTCCAGGACGTGTATAATAAATGCCCGGCCCATGACGCCAAAATCGTCCTCGGTGATTTTAATGCGAAGGTCGGGCGGGAAGGTATCTTTGGCCCCACTATCGGACAGTTCAGCCTCCATGCGAACACTACCTCCAATGGTATGAGGCTGATCGATTTCGTTGCGGCGCGCAACATGGTAGTATGTAGCACCAGGTTTCAGTATCTCGACATCCACAAAGCCACTTGGATGTCCCCTGATCGATCATATTGTGATTGACGGAAGGCACGTTTCCAGTATACTAGATGTGCGCACATTTAGAGGTCCAAACATCGACTCGGACCACTACCTTGTCGCAGCCAAGTTCCGAATGCGCATTAGCGCCTGAAGGTCTGCGCGCTCTAGTACACTGCGAAAACTGGACGTTAAAAAGCTGCGATCACAAAGGACAGCTGAGGCGTTCTCCACTCAACTCTCAGATAAGCTCCGTCGTTCCCTATCTAATCTCAGCGACATTGGTGGACTGTGGGCCAACATCTCTCACTCCTTGCGCAATACTACGGAAACAGTCCTTGGTTTCGAACGCCCACCCCAACGAAATCAATGGTACGATGAGGAGTATCGCGAGGCAGCTGCAGCGAAAAACGCCGCATACAAGAAAACGTTGCAGTCTGCCGCTACGCGAGCCATTGTCGAGAACTATAGAGAGAGGAGAAGGGAAGAGAGACGCCTTTTCAGACGCAAAAGAAGGAGCAGGAAAGGCGTGAGCGTGAGGAAGTCGAGATGTACCTGGTTACAGATCCGCAGGGGGTGCTGAGGTTGTGGAGGAAACACTTCTCTACTCTGCTACAAGGCGATGACGATACCAATACTTTGTAATACAATACAAAGTCACTATCATGCGACTTAAAAACAATAAAGCGGCAGGTCCTGATGGCCTCCCCGCTGAATTGTTTAAGACCGATTGTAATGAGTTGGTAGGGCGCATGCACCAGCTTATTTGCAAAATATGGCTAGAGGAAAGTATGCCCAACGATTGGAACCTCAGTGTCCTCTGTCCTGTCCTGAAAAAGGGAGACCCTACGTTATGCGCCAACTACAGGGGTATAAGCCTTCTCCCTATCGCATATAAGGTTCTTACAGGCGTATTGTGTGAACGACTGAAACCACTCGTCAAAACACTGATTGGACCTTATCAGTGCGGCTTCAGACCTGGCAAGTCCACCATCGACCAGATCTTCACACTACGCCAAATCCTGGAAAAGACCCACAAAAAACAAGTCGACGCACACCATCTTTTTGTCGACTATAAGGCAGCCTTTGATAGCCCTATAAGGGATCGTGTTTTTGCCGCAATTGTTGAGCTCGGTATACTGCGAAGCTGATAAGGCTGTGCAGAATGACGTTGAGCAATTCCTGCAGCTCCGTCAAGATAGGAATGGACCTCTCCGAACCTTTTGATACCGTGCGAGGTTTCAGACAAGGCGATCCCTTATCATGCGACCTCTTCAACTTCGTCATGGAGAGTGTTTTGCGGAAGGCGGGAGTGCATCACAATGGCACTATCTTCCATAAGAGTGTCCAGTTGCTTGCGTACGCTGACGACATTGACATCATAGGGCGTACCAAGCGAGATGTTACTGCTGCCTTTAGCGCTATTGAAAGGGGGTCTGCGAAGATGGGTCTGGCAGTAAATGAGGGCAAAACAAATTATGTTATCGACAAGTAGAGAAGTGCGGCGTACTGATTCTCAGATTACGGTCGATAACTATACTTTTGATGTAGTCAAGGAATTCATTTATCTTGGCTCCGCCTGTTCACCAAAAATGATGTCAGTCTGGAGATCAAGCGCAGGATTACTCTTGCCAACAGGTGCTATTATGGTCTCAATAGGCAATTGAGTAACAGAGACCTCTCTCGTGCGACAAAACTAATACTCTACAAGACGCTCATATTACCCGTGCTTCTTTATGGCGCAGAGGCATGACCTTATTAAGCACCGATGCAGCAGCCTTGAGAGTATTCGAGAGAAAAGTCCTACGTAAGATCTTCGGTCCAGTGCGAGTTGGCGAAGATTTCCGCATCCGATACAACAATGAGCTGTATGAGCTCCTCAACGACATGGACGTTGTGCCGCGTATTAATATCCAGCGGTGCGCTGGCTCGGCCATGTCGTTCGAATGGAGGAGGATGCTCCGCGGACGGGTATTTGATGCGGGGATCTGCGGAAGTCGGCGAAGCGAGGACGACCTTGTATCCGTTGGAAGGACCAAGTCGAGGAAGCCCTGTCATTGATTGGTGTGACCAACTGGCGTAGGCGCGTTGGAAAATGTGTTGCGGCAGGCCGAAATCCGTTAATCGGGTTGTTATGGCCAATTAAGTAAGTAAGTAAGTATGGACTTCTCTGAAACTTTTGATACTGTACGAGGTTTCAGGCAAGGTGATCACTTACCATGCGACCTCTTCAAGTGTGTATGTTATCGACAAGTATGGACATGTGGTCTATTGGATGTCAGTCTGAAGATCAAGCGTAGGATCACTCTTGCCAACAGGTGTAACTATGGTCTCCAAATGCAATTGAGTAGCAGGAACCTCGAAAGAAAGTCTTATGTTTGAACGAACACAAATGTTAACATCAGGCACTTGAGGATCACATTTTTATTCATCGCCATGTGTGTAGAAACAAGGCATATTTTTTCAAGGAGATTAGAATTGCAGTGTTCCTCTTTTTAAACGAATGAAAACCATGGGATTAAGATAAAATGCGAACTTCTTATATTATATCTGCTTTGATTATCGGCACATTGAGATATTCATATATATTAGAGCCTTTGTTGTTTCTCACAATATCTTGTTTTAGCAATTTAAAAATTTCTGTTAGTGATTCAGAGGCAGTTCCTGATAACTGTATTTGTTGATACCATATTAGTTTTCGAATAGATATGTAGCAAGAGTTTATAGGCAATGAGTTTCTACCAATAAGCACATATATTCCAAATGTTGAATTTCCAACTGTCGATCGCTTTTCAAAACAATATTTTTTTGTTTTATATTTTATTCCATTTAAACTCTTTGTAAATATATTTAATGCAGTTTATTCCGCCTATTGGTTTTTATATTTATTTTAAACAATTTTAGTTTAGTTTTAAAAATAATTAATAAATTAATTATATTATTCAAAATAATGTTAATAACACTATGCGACAAAATGCGAAAAATTAAATACATCCGAATAACTACCTAGTCTAATTTGTTTAGTTAGTTGAGTAGTACTCAACTTTTTTTATATTTCCCGAACCCTCCAAACTTGTTTTATTCAACAAAAACTGTTTTTTTTGGAAACAAACATTTCCAAAATTTAAACTTTGTTAGAAAGGGGAGGTATGGGCCTTTAAAATGGTATACATATACAATGGACAGCAAAAGTTTGTATAAAAATTTAAGATTTTTATATTTATTTTATTATTTTTTTCTGTTTTATTATAAAACAAAAATTTTTTTTATAAAACAAGAGAAAAATAAGGAAAAGTTTCAGATGACTCCATAGGTACCCCCAAGGAGAACTCTGAGTAAATTTAAAATTCAAAAGCCTAATATATGAAAATGTTATCCCTTGTATTTAGTAGAATATCTTTTAAGGTCAAGAACTCCATTTAACCAATTTGGAATTGAATGTACAAGTTTTGTTTAGTGTTTTCTGGTAGCACCATAAGCAAATTCTTCAGTTGACTTTTATTTGAGGTTTAGCGAATACGTAACTGTTGTTTGAAATGATCTCCTATGTACTCTCTTGAAGTTATATCGGGATTTTGTGTAACTGTATTAAGCTTGTGGGGACTTTTTTGTCAAAATATATTGGAGTGCTAAGACTTCTGCTGTCCACTATATATATTGTTACGAAAAAAACGTAACAATATTATTTCACTTAATATTCTATGAGGTTTGATGAGGTATATTTTTGATATATATAAAAAACATACTGTTTTTCTATTTAAAAAATAACTACTGTAATTTCTGTCCTATTTTATCAAGCGAAGAGTCAACCTCTTCACAAGAGAATATACATTAAAGGCTATTTTTTGAGTGCGAGATTAAACTCAAGTTTAAGGTAGTCTACAGTTGAATTTAACCTTAAGTTAACTGTGTTTGCATTTTTTGAGTGGGAGTTTAAACCTTTCAGAGCTGCCACACTTATAAGCAAAAATGGCAACGCTTTCACAACAATTTGCTTTTGTATAGAACAAAAGCAGATGAATGCGATTGATCTTTAAGTAAAAAAATAATTTTTGATAAATAATAAATAAATTAAGAGTGTCTATTGTCAAATTGGGTTATATAAAATTCAGCACCAACTTTGGTGGGTTAAGCTTAAGATAAAATGTAAGATTAAGTAAACTGAAAAACTGAACACGAAGATTAAAGTTAACTTAATCGTTAATCTCGCACTCAAAAAATGGCTCTAAGAATGTCACCGCATGTTTTATAATTTTTAATTAAATTTTGCAATTAAGAATGACTCATAACATATAAGTTAAAACAAAATTTTTGTGTATACCGTTTTAAAGGCTAAACAACTTTGAAGTTTTAAAGTAGGTTAAAACAAATAATTGGGATAATCCATAATTTTGTCTAATCAAACAAGTTTGGAGAGTTCGAGAAATATAAAAAAGTATTTTGGGTTCTACTCAACCTAGTGAACAACTTAGACTATGTAGTCACTCAGTATATTTTCACTGTCGCACCGTGTAATGTTTATAATAAATAATAACGATATTGTGATACTACTAATAATACAAATGATAATATTTGTTATTAGTATATATAACGTTTGAAATATGAGCTCTTAGATTGCAATAAAAAATAAATTTGTGTTCAGTTTTAACTACATTGTTTGTTATTCATACAATTTTGTGTGCGACAATTCCTTTGTTTGTTATTCCTTTGTTTATGCCCTTTGCAATAAAAACTAACAACTATTAGACAATTTTTCTAAATATCTTTGTAATGGAGATATTCAAACCACATTTTTCATTAACTTGCTCCAAAATAAAATACTCACCCCGAAAACTAAAGGGGCATGAATAAACAAAGCAAACACAAAGTCTGAGAGGGAAGAAATACCTTTTGGTAATATTTGTTGTCCCTTTCACATTAAAGGCCATTATTACAACTTGCCGTAAAAGTTGGATTTTGTTAAGCTAAAGTGAACTTTAAAGTCCTCTTTAAATTTTTTCATGAACCTAATGACAAAATAAAGTTAACTTTTTCAAAAATATGGCAGTGCCGGAGCAATGTCGATAAAACTGATTTATTAAACAAGTGCTTTAAAAACGCAGTGGCAACTTTGTGCCTTCTTATTTGTTATGTTTAATAATGTCAATAATGGCCCTAAATTGGTAATGTGTCAAATTGAATGCCGCCATAATTTTGTTTGCTGTTGTTTGCCCGATATTCGACTGAAACAACCAAAATTTTGTTTTGTGGTCACACTACGCACATTTATTTGCCTATTTTTACCTGATCAAATGGCGTTAAACAGAAATATAGGAAAGCATGTTTGCACTTGAAAAATATTTGACACAATGAAATATTTGTGAAAAATATAAATAATAATACATAATGAAAGATAAATATATTTCATTGTGTTGTGGAGGAGTGCTATTATTCAAAGAAAATAAAGAAAACGACTACGGGTTAAAGTCGCCGTAGTCTAGTACGTAGTGTGTTGGCTTATTAGACGAAAGGCCACGGTTCATATCCTGAGAGTAAACTGCAGGTTCTGCCAATCATGTATAAAATTAACACATACCACATAAGTGGTGTGAGAAGCTAGGTCGTAATCCTGACTGAAGAGTTGTAATGGCAAATTATGTATATAGGTATGTATGGCTACTGGCTTGGAAATGGGTAGAACACGGGAAAGAGGAAGGATGCACAGATAAATTCTTGCAATAATAAAAACAACAATTAATTATTACTTTCCTGGCCGACAAAAATCCTCTACCGAACCCTCCACGTGGGTGTCGGCTGGTAATGGTGGTTGCCCGATGGGGTGTCCATCAGTCAAGGTGGGAATCTTTCAATCCGGGACCTCAGGGTCTTTTAAAGAAAAGACTCCCACCATAGGATAGAGGTAAGGGCTGGACTAAGGAGTTACACGACCCGTGCCTATAGTCGGCCTCGCTGGGGGCCCATCAAAAATAGCCATTTCGCTAACGGAGTATCCTGGATACCTGGCGACCTCCAGGATTAATAAGCGTTGCCTGGGCACCGCGGATCCCTGCTCAGGTGGATCCCTTATCCGCAACTCGTGGGACCAAAAATGAATGAAGAAAAATTAACTAACGGAAAAATTAAAAACACCTCCAATATGGAGACCGAGTACCGAACTCGTACACATCCGCGTACAGGTGGTAAACGGACGCCTGTCTCCACAAAAGAGGTTAAGGACTTTGTTGATGCTAAGGCAGACGAAGAAGCTAGTACCTCAAAAAACACAACAAGCCAAAAGAGTAGGCCTTTTCAAAAGCAAGTTTGCCCCAAAAGCCGGACCTACGTCCAGCAAGAGTTGCCTTGGTAATGGAAAGGTTGACATGGTTCCAAGACTAAAAGAATCGAAGCAGCGGTGCAGGGAGCGATTGAGCGCTAGGCGAGTTCTAGACAGGATCTCCAAAATTCCAATAGACTGCCGTACACAGCGCGAGGTGGAATCGCTGGTCTGGGCCAAAGAAAAGCTTGACGAGTTAGAAAAACGTCAGTCAAGGATGCAGCTGTCAAAAGGCAGCGATCCAATGAAGGCGATGCGCCAGGAGCTAAAAAACCACGTAGCTCACATCGCACCAACATCTTACACAGTGAGGTGCTAAAAGATAGCATAGAGATGGCGGTTGTAGATCGCTCCGATCCAGACGGCAGTATTACACCGTCGAACTGGAGACTAGTGGAAGATAATGGATGAGAATCCGGGACCAATTCCAGTGTATCAGATGTGTGGCTGGCATCATGGAAGCTAGTAAAGTGTGCCGATAAAAGAGCCCTGGATCTCTTCTCCATCGCCATATCGAGGTTGGGTGAAATTGTGTCCAAAGATGCCGTACCCAGTACACCCAGGACATGCTCTTGGATACCTTTAAATCCAAAGGAGCCAGAGAAGATACTTAGGATAATAAAAATGTGCAATCCAAAGTTACCAACACACAATTGGAAAATTGCAAAATTAGAGGAACGCTATGGATCCCGCTGTACGACCATTATAGTCAATCAGGAATCCCTGGAGCACCTGGCAAATTCCAATGGTGTGGTGGCCTTTGGATTCGGACACATTATCCTAAAAGTGTATAAAAAGAATAGACACCCCATGGAGTCGGGTGCCAACGTCCCTCGGGATGACAAGTCACTTGACGAACACATGGGCGTATCAGAGGAAGACGAAGTAAAGGACGGTGACGACCTTTCAGCACCCTCAACACAGATCCATACCCGATCTCTTCTCTTCCACTAGATCGGATATGGTATCTGCCTTTGGAATGCTGCTGAGGGAATCCGAGCTCCTAGATGAGGTTAATCAAGAAGATGATGGCCTGGATAAAACGATGGTGGAGAGGAAGGAGGATGATACGGATCATTCGGGTAATCCAAATAAATCTCCATCACTCTAAGGCAGCATTGGCTGCACTACTTCTCCGACTGGCAAACGACGGAAAAGACATCGCCCTATTCCAAGAACCATGGCCTATAGCCAACAAGGTCTGTGGATTAGGGCTCAAAAACTATAGGCTGGTTTATACCAAATTTATAGGTAGGGCCAGCTTCTGTATACTAATTAAAAATAACTTAATAGTATATTTGCTTGCTTCTTTCAGTAATGAAGACCTAACTACGGTTGAGATAGAAATAAAAGGAAGGCAGTATTGGATCTCCTCCAGTTATATGGCACATGATCCAACCGACTATCCACCACCAGATCCAGTCAAAAGACTGATCACCGAAGCCAAATGTGCCAAAGTTGGCCTGCTCATTGGATTCGACGCCAATTCACATCATACTATATGGGGTAGCACGGACGTCAATGAACATGGTGAGTCACTCTTTGATTTTATTATGTCAAATGATTTAATGATATATAACGTGGGTAACACGCCCACTTTTGTAACCAAAAGTAGAAAAGAGGTTCTAGATATAACCATTGCCTCTAAAAACAGTTTTGATAACGTCAGAGGTTGGATGGTTTCGGAGGAACATTCCTTCTCTGACCATAGATACATTGTATTTTCTCTTGACGGGGAAACCAAAAGTATAAAGGCGGTTAGGAATCCTAGGAACACGTATTGGGATCCCTATGATCGTCTTATCGACTTAGGCATAGGCCCACTTACGCATAGTAGTGTTGACAGTATTCTGAAACTTGAAACTACTGTGGCTAACTTTACGAATGCCATAATAGGGACTTTTAAGAGAGCGTATCCTAAAAGGGTCAGCAGGGGGGACATAAACCCCACTGGTGGAACAGGGATCTGGACAGGCTCAGAAAAGAGTCACGTAGACTGTTCAACGCGGCAAGAAAATCCGGCAACGCGTAACATTAGGAACACTATAAAGTGTCCCTAGGTGATTATAAAAGGAACTTGAGACGCGCCAAGAGAGAATCGTCGAGAAGCTTTACTTGTAAGTAATATGGAAACTGTCAACGGAACCTCCTGGCTAAGGAAGATTCTCGGAACAACATCCTTCGTGGCAAGTGCACTACAATCGATGGATGGTTTGTGGACCAACTCGGAAAAGGAAACTTTAGAGCTTCTTGTGAATACACACTTTCCAATGGGACAAAACATGCATATGGAAGCGACTGTCTCAGGAAGTGGTTCACCGGAGGACTACTATTCAATTATGCCCGTAGGGGCAATCAAATGGGCAATAGATGGATTTAAACCGTTTAAATCCCCGGGACCAGACGGAATTTATCCGGCCCTGTTGCAACGTCTGAAACTGGATCACATCGCTATACTTAGTGTCGGAGTGGTGCAAAGTGGGAGTGGTCTTCATACCAAAGGCAGGAAGAAACTCTCACACCACATCTAAAGATTTTAGAACCATTAGTCTCTCTTCTTTCCTACTGAAAGCCATGGAGATACTTATTGATATTGATCTGCGTCAGACACTAGATGGAAATCTTCTATCTAGACAACAGCATGCTTACAATAAGGAAAGGTCCGTTGACAGTGAATATACCTGGTACGGAAGGAATATACCCTGGCTGTTTTCTAGACATAGAAGGAGCCTTCAACAACTTGGAATTAGATGCTATTTCCGGCGCACTGACAAGACTGGGTATACAGGACACACTGGTGAACTGGATATCCAGACTGCTATGTGGGAGAACAAACTACCTAGTGATGAGTGAGTTACTGGTGATATTGGAACACGTTGGCTGTAGGGCAATCGCCTATGCGGATGATGTTGTTCTCACTATTTCGGGCAGATTTGTAAGCACAATCAGAGACAGGATGCAACTTGCTCTGGGAAAGGTTAAGGAGTGGGCATCTGATCGTGGCTTGGGTGTTAATCCTGGCAAGACGGAGGTCGTACTCTTCACGAGGAGGTATAAGCCTCCACCTTTTCGTCCATGGGGAGATTGTATGGGGTGCAACTTGAGCTCAAGGATTGCCTTATTCTGGATAGGAAGCTATCTTGGAAACCGAATATTACTAATAGACTGAGAAAGGCCTCCATTGCCCTCTACGTCTGCAACAAGGTGTTGGGGAAAAATGGGGCCTGAAACCTAGGTTGATTCACTGGATCTACACAGCGGTGGTTAGAGCTCTCTTGATCTACGGATTCCTGGTATGGTGGGAATCCCTAAGGAATACGACGAACTTGAACCTAATACGTAGGTTACAACGATCTGCTTGCATGATTATTAGTAGTACCCTGCGCACTACTCCAACGCTCGCTATGGAGACGATCTTATACTTTTCACCACTTAATCTCTATTGCAATGGCGTCTCGGCTAAGGTTATCAGACGTCTCTGGGCGATTGGACAGTGGCATGAAACAGGCATTGGCCATACGAAGATACTTCGAGAATTTGGTATTGTCGGAAGCAGTGACTATATGACACCGCGATATGACTTCTCAAAGAATTTTACCACATCTATTCCAGAAAGGGATGACTGGAGGAATGGTGCGGCGCACATCGCAAGAGATTCCGTACAAATTTACACCGATGGCTCCAAACTTGAGGGAGTAGTTGGGTGTTGAATTTATTCGGAATCTGTCGCAATATCCCGATCTATAAGACCGAATCGCTGCAGCGTCTTTCAAGCGGAAGTGTCGGCTATTCAGGCTGTAGTGAAAATCATTGTGGATAAGAATTTTCACAATCGGAAAATCACCATACTTCCCGATAGCCAAGCGGCTATCAGGGCATTGGATTCTAATGCAATGAACTCCAAGACGGTATACGACTGTCGCAAATGTCTTAACGAGTTGGCGAATAGATGCGATGTCTGTATCACATGGGTACCGGGACATAGAGACATTCCTGGTAATTGCAGAGCGGATGCACTGGCCAAGAGGGCCACGACCATCGAACTCTCTGATGAGTTCTCTACACTGGGGATCCCTCTGGGTACCTGCAAGCTTATAATTGACAATGCAATCGTGGACATTGTCAACAGTAGGTTGGCGGCTTCGGATACGGGCAGAACGGCGCAGAAAATCTGGCCAAAGCTGAGTAAGAGGCGCTCACCAGCTCTGCTTAAACTCTAAAGAAGTAAGCTCAGTACTTTTATCGCGGTTATTACGGGGCATTGCATTACAGGAACGCATGCGAGGCGAATTGTTCTAGGACACCTTGCTAATAACTTCTGCAGAAGCTGTGGAGATGAGGAGGAGGATGAAACTGTTCTTCATCTACTGTGCACATGCCCGGCACTTGGTCGGAGAAGAAAGAGGCATCTGGGTGCCTACTGCATGGTAGATCTGGATGAACGGTCATGTATGGATATTGGCAGTCTGAGCCACTTCATTGCAAGCTCCGAGTGGTTCTTGGACTAGGGGAAAATATATAACTGTGGTATCACAATGGGCCCTGCGTGTGGCCTAAGTGTGTCCGCTTATGACTCCATCGAGGGACAGCCACTTCTACCTACCTACCTACCTATTATTTTCCTTCTTTTTAGTCACAATACAATTAATATTTTTAAAGTGTAGGCAATTCCTATATATGAAAATTGCTAAAATGGTGTGCATATCTTAAAAATTATGTAAAATCTAAAATATGTAGATCTCATAAATATGTACATATGAATAAAATGGTTTGACTTGAGAAAATTTTTGTATGTCACTTTGAATGGTGCGACATTTAACTACCAAAGTGATTAAATTTCAAAAAGAACCATAATTTTGTACAAACAAACCATTGGGATGTTCTTGTTCTTGAATTGTAGTTCTCCATTGCAATAACTTGTACCTTCCTATTCAAGAGTTCCATTCATAATTTGGTTGCTTACCAAATCCACAGAAGCAATCAAAAAGACAATATAATTTTCTTTAATTTTTATTCAACCTTTATTAAACTTATCCACTTTTTCCAAATTTAATCTTTTTTCCTTTTTTTTTTTTTTTTTTTTTGTTTGTATACCAAAGACATTCTTTGTCTTGTTGGTTTTTTAAGTTTCTAACCTTTTCTTAGAATGGCTGCCGATCAAATGAACGAGAACATTCCATTTGCTTTTCATTTATCACGTCGGAGTTGACACATGTATCGTGGTTTTTCACGGCTTTACCAGACGTTTTCGTGGGAATAACCCCCTCATTACTCCCCCCTAAATGAGGTTGCTACGCAACAATCTGGACGTAACTTCTGGGTTTATTTATCTCTCTGCCTGAGCGTGATGATTTTGGAAGTGTAGCTGTATTTTCCATTGGACGTTGTGTTTCTCTCGGCTTTGTTTGGCTGGCAGGAACTGTAGGGGTACTGCCACAATGTGAAGTTTGTTGCTGATCTGTAGCGCTCAATTTTGGAATGTCTAGTCGGTTTTCGTTAGGAATGAACGCAGCTTACACTCTGTCAACGCTCACCTTGACGTTCTTGCCTGCTAATTTCATTAAAACTTTGTCTGTTTTACGTACTAAATCATCTCTCAAAAAACATGTGCGCACCTGGCCAAATCTTTTTGAATAAAGACATTTTGGTTTGAATGGTTCGACATTGGGACTGGTTTTAGTTTACTTATTACGGCGTGTAGTCTTTGTACGTAATCACTTTCCACGTATTCATTTGTTTGTGTCTCGAAAAATTCACCTGGGAATAATTGTAGAACCGTATACCATTTCTGCAGGTGAGGCATTGAGGTCTGGTTTGAAGGCAGTCCTTAGATCCAATGATACTATTGGCAAGCTATCGGTCCAATTTGAAGACGTATGACATTTCAGGGTGCGGTGCATGCGTTTTCCAGGTTGAGAAATGCTGTGGATAGAGTTGAACACTTGCGACCTGAATGATAGAGAAACATGTGGACGAACTGTGGTTGTTGATACGTCACACCCTAACGATACTGATGATTCCGGTAACCTAATGAGCTTTAAGTGTAACGTGGAGCTTTTCTTCAGCTCCTGCAGCTCGCTATCGCCCTCTTGGTTAACGGCCAGTTGTTGAAAGTCTATCTGGTCCGCATTAAACATGTTGAGGCTATGTATCAGCAACAATGTTGTCTTTTTCTGAAACGTGTTGGATGGCCGTTGTGTACTGGCTGATGAAACTGAGTTGGCGTATTTGCCTCGGCATAGCCTTTTCGGAATTTTATTGAAAAACAAATGTAAGTGGTTTGTGTTCGGTGTATACAGTACATTGCCGACCGTCAATGTAATGCTTAAAGTATTTGACTGCTTGGTATATTGCCAGTAACTCTCTGTCGAAAGTACTATACCTCTTTTGAGTCTCCGACATACGTTTCGAGAAAAAACCTAACGGACGAAGTTGTTCATTTTGTACCTCATTGATTATAGCGCCTACACAGATGTTTTGTCATTCTTCTTGTTCGACTTTATAAGTTTTTGTAACTCTAAGTTTTGTAACTGACCTTGTAGTAATTAAGCAGGGCTATAAATTGCCTTAGGTCGCAGGTAAGCATTGGTTTCTTAAAATTCTGAATTGCCGAAACTTTTTCTTGCGTAGGTAGAATACCATCTTTTGTTATCCGATGTCACAAAAACGTTATTTTATTCTGTCCGAAGACACATTTCGTAACTTTCAATTTCAACCCCTGTTGCTGTAGGTGGTCGAAGACTATATTTAAGAGTTGGATATGTTCTTCCATACTTGTGAACGCTACACAAATATCTTCAATATACACCGTTACGAATTCTAAGTCACGAAAAATCTGGCCCATATACATTTGAAAAGTTTGGCTAGCATTCCGTAGACCAAATGTCATAACGTTGAATTGGAATAAGCCAAACGGTGTAGTTATCGCGGTCTTTTTGTGATCTTCCGGTGCTATAGGTACTTGATGATAGGCTCTCTCCAGATTAAGGGTAGGCGTGCATTCTATGCGATATGTCATGAACATTAGATATAGGGTACTAGTCATGCCTGGTAACTGCGTTCAGACGCCTCTTGTCACCGCATGGTCGCCATTCTCCCGCTGTTCTCTTCTGTGCCATATGCAGTGGGCTGGCGCATTGTGAGTTGCTGGGACTGCATATGCCTTGTTATATATTAGAATTCCTTTTTTGCCAAAGCGAGTTTTTTTGGATTTAACCTTATAGGCCTTACAAAGATTTGCGGTCCTCTGGTAACAATGTGATGGTAGGCAGCATTTGGATTCTCAGAATTTTTTACGTACTTCAAAGGCTGTGTCAAGTCTTTGTACTTTTCCAGAAGTTGTTTTACCCAACCTGTTTCTGCTGGTTAAATTGTGTGTACCTGTTCCTGCTGGCTTTCTCCAATCTTAACGTTGGCCATGAGTTTGGTTTTGCTGTCGATTAGTTTTCTTCTTCGTACATCCACAATTAGGCCGTACTCGTGCAAAAAATCGACGCTTATTTATGGGATTAGTGACGTCAGCAATAAGGAACTCCTAGCCAATTTTTCTTCGCAATCCGAAGTCGACGGTAATAATTCTCATTCTATACGTATTTATTGGTGTGCCATTTGCTGCATATAGGTTGTAAGAAAGTGGTATGTTTCGTCTTGTGGGAGGTACAACCGAAAAATCCGCGCCGGTGTCAATTAAATACTTAATTTTTCTTTTCTGGTCTGTGATGAAGAGACGACGGCTTTCTCTAGCCCCTACTCTGTCCGCCACCGGTGACAAGGTGGTAATTAGTTTGATGGCTTCAAATTTTTAAACTGGCAAGGTTCTTCACACTTTCTTGCTTTATGACCAAATCTATAGTGAAACTTACAAAAAGGTAAACGAACTTTCGGCCTTGAATTGCTTCGCCTTCATTGTCGACTACGTTTCGTTGAGCGGCGTCTATCGCTTTCATCAGTACGCAACTTTTTAATCTCCCTTCTGAGTTCTTCTAATTCCACTTTAAGACTTGCACTGTGTCGAATGGTTGATATCGAAGAATAATTCTGGACCTCCATCAATTTATTAGCCTGCAACGCCATTTGCATAGAATTTCCGTCCACAATCGCTACCACCGACCGAACTGTTCCTGGCAACCGCTCCATCCATAAGGATTTTAGTGCCTCATGGGAAATTTTATTTCCGGCTAAGTCTTTCATTCTCTTTAACAGCTGTGACGGTTTGAGATCTCCCAGCTTGATCTCCTTGATAAGCTTTTGTAGCTTTCGGTGGTCAGAATCGGTATACTCAGCAATCAGGGAATTATTTATGGCCTTCAACTTGTCAATGGCCGGAGGGTTGCGTATGATGTCAGCAACTTGCATCAGGAATTGTGGTTCTAGCGATGAAATGATGTGGTAGTACATAGTATCGTCCGATTTAATGCCGGCAACTGCAAACTTCGACTCCATTTGGATAACAAATATGTCCGGTTGTTCTTTACAAAATATCGATGACTTGACGCCCACTCGAAATATCTCACGACCACTTTCACCACTTTGTCCACCAGTGTCCTCTCCGGAATCCAATCGCATGGAGCCCCCGTCGCCGCTATGTGTATCGTTGTGGTCGGAGTTACCACTTTGGTTGCTTACCAAATCCACAGAAGCAATCAAAAAGACAATATAATTTTCTTTAATTTTTATTCAACCTTTATTAAACTTATCCACTTTTTCCAAATTTAATATTTTTTCCTTTTTCTGAATTTCGCTTTTTTCTTTGGCTTGTTGGTTTTTTAATTTTCACAACATTCCATTTGCTTTTCATTTATCACGTCGGAGTTGACACATGTATTGTGGTTTTTACACGACTTTTCCAGACGTTTTCGTGGGAACAACCCCCACAATACCATGGTAATTTGGAGATTTTCAGTTGAATTTTCAGGAAGAATAAAGAATATAAAGCTTTAGTACGAATTTAGTTTTATGTGCTAAAGAGTTAAATCATTTCAGAGCTACAAAAATATACATTTTGTCGCGAAAATTTTTCATTTACTTTTATTTATTAATTTATTTAATATCCTACGTAACAAAACCAAAATGTCTCGTAAATAAAGTGTAGGATTAACAAGTATACTGAAACTTACAATTAATTGCAAATATACAACACTAATAAAATATACAAAGTAAAATGTCAACATGTTAATATTTATGGAAAATAATACAACAAAGTTTTATTAAATTGTATTGCTTTACTTATAAATTGAATATTTCCGAGTAACAAGTTCTAAAGGTGAATAGTGAGATTTTTTACCAAAAGACAAAGTCCGGTTAAATCTTTTTCAACCGAAGGCATATATAATTTTCTAAAGCTCAAAGCATCACAACCACATAAAACTTCACATCCACAGCAATCAGCAGTCTTATGTTCATGACTTCCAAAGAGTTCGTAACATAAAAAAATTTTGCAGTTATGACAATAATGCGACGGTTATTTACAATTATTAAAATTTTTCGCACATTTTACTTGTTATATTTGCACACTATTCAAGAAAATTTGTGCTACGATGGTACTTTTCATAGATTTAGGCGTAATAAAAAGTTATTTCAATTTTTTAGAACTGAGCCATAGACCGTTATTTTCAGGCCAGATCTGAATCCTCTGAAGGTCGTCATATTTTTTAGAAAAAGAGTAATTAATTTTCGATTTGTCACATCCAATGTAAATTTGCACGTCGTCTGCATACATGTGCATATTACAATGCATTAATTGATTTTCTAAGTCATTTATAAACATGGTAAAAAAGTGGTCCAAAAATTGATCCTTGGAGAACTCCTCTAGCAACAGATAAAAAGTTTGAGTATTCATTCTTATGATATATTGATTGGAAGCGATTAAACAAATATGGTTTTATATGTTTTAAAGAAATTCTACCATTTTGCTGTAAATAATTTCCTGGTCAATGGTATCGAATGCTTTGGAGTGATCTAGTAGAACGAAGCAGGCCACATTGCCTTCAACGATATTTTGTCTTATTTCCCCTGTAACTTCTATAAGGGTAGTTGTGCAGCTATGTTTTTACGAAAACCAGACTGTATATGAGTAATTAGGTTGTTATGCTGAACATATGAAGATATTTGGTTATGCAATAATTTCAAAAACTTTGGATAAATATGACAGTATCGCAATTGGTCAATATTCATTATTTGACTTTGGAATGGGTTTTACCTTTGCAATTCTTATTCAATTTATATCCATTGTTTTCTACAAAAGTACCAAAATTTTAAAAGAATTTATTGGAGTCCAGTGTCTCTTTTACTTCCTCTGTTTGTGTTCTTATTCGCTACATTTGCCCGGGACTTATAAAATATATAATTTTAAATCTAAGAATGTAAATATTTCATGTTATTTTTATTGGAAAAATTGAAAATTTGAATTTATTGAAAAAACTTGTTTCGCTAGAAAACAAATTTGATTAAATTTTTTGCACCTCAAGAATGTTGGAAAAAAGAGAAAACTTGGCTAAAGGCAACGCTGTTCATCATGCAATAAAATTTTCTGTTTTAGATTGCTCTGATGAAAATCATACCAATTAAAGTATCATACTCAAAAGTTTTTTAGGGTCACACTACAAAGAACAACAATATTTATTGTTTTCGGCCAAATATTTGCCAGATGTGTCCGTTCCTTAAGTTGTACAGAAGCAGAATAGTTATTGTTATCTTCGCTTTTTCTGTTCTGCCGTTAATATAATCGTCTTCAACCAACGTATGTATTCTAAGCTTCGTCTTTTGTCTAAGTGTTTAACGCTTAAAACTCTCTTTTCACTTATACGTCTCACTTTATTTATAATCGGGGGATTCAAAATGTGTGCTATCATGTGCTATATTGTCATTATGTACTAAAATTTTAAAATAGTTTAAAAACATTGTTGTTGCTTTCACTACAAAATAATAAAACTTCGTGTGCTATGTTTCTGTTAGAGCTGAGAAGCAACAATTTTTGTAATAAAAAGTGCTGTTTATTTACTTGAGCCTACCATCACAATATCCAAAGTGCATTTTTCGTTGACTTAAGTGATTCAATAGTGGTATTTTTGTATGTTATTTTTATAGAACTAACGTTTTTATGATTCTTTGTGAATAACTCAAATGTATCTTAGTTGTATACTTAAACCGGTTCCCTACCACCTTTTCCATACATAGTTTGACCTAGTGGAACTTTCATTTATCAAGGTTCAAGTCAACGCTACCCAATTAATTTTACAATTTAATTTATATGTCGAGGTTCGTATCTACGCTTACACTAATTTATTTGTAGAAATTCATATCCACACTAACCCTAATTCATTTGTCGAATTTCAAGTCTACAATGCACTCATTTATTCTTCGATATATATGCCACTGTATTAGATAGACCTTAGATCAAACCTTATTAATCTTCAACCTTATTAATGACGCGTTTTGCACAGCTTAATTGTAAATCCCTGTTTATTTAGAATCATTTATTTTGTTCCCGGAAAATATTGTAAGCTATTCAATAATTTATCTCCTAAATTTTTGTCCTCTATATGTTGTTGATGTTAACGACAACCATGAGCTGTACAAGTTAAGAACTCGTAGAATCGAATTCCAAAAAATAATTTTTAGCCGGTCTAATTGACCGCGCTTACTTTATTGATCAAAATATAATTAATAATTGACAATGTTAAAAAATAAGATACTTATTTTCTACTCAAAATAATGAATAATGGTCAGCATTGCATTGCTTGCATTATTGTAAAATAGAATCAAAAAACGTTTACTTATTTCGAGACGCAAAATAGGCGATTTATTAACAAAATTAAAAAAAAAAACAAATTAATCAATTAAATTGTCAAGAGTTCGTTAACTTTGTTTGAGTTAACTTACACAAATATATACTCTCTTCAAAATCATGAATTGGCACTTGTTCCACCGTTCCCTCTCATCGACAGACGGGAAACTGCTTCTAAAAATTGACTAGCAGGTAAGAGTATAAAATACGGCCGGCAGTGAAGAGATCTTAGATAAAGAAAAACATCGTCTTATGGCTCTTAAAGAATGTACTGCTGAAGTCGAAAGTCGGTTCACTATTTTTNTTCGAACCCTGGCCTTTCGTCTAATAAGCCAACACACTACCTACTAGACTACGGCGACTTCATGAGCATTGGTTACCGCTAAATATAGCACTAATTCGCACGATTGTAGTTAGTGAACCCATTCTCTAGTACGTCGGCAAAGAAGAATCGAGAAGTAACCGACTTACCTCCTGAATTTCAACAAATCTGTATCCAAAATTATTAAACTCATCTAGCAATCGTAAGATCCTCGAAAAGAGATTGTTAAGAGAGGCAAATCTGAAGATGATCTGCCGTTTAATATCGATCTGATACTGATGATAGGCATCAGTATGGACCTATGGCAGAAAGAATAAGTTCTGGATCATATCTTCCTTTGCTTTTAGCGAGAACGAAGACAGAGATTGTACTGGTAATCAAAAATCTTTTGAGGTACTGATAAAGTTGTGAAGTTCGGTCTTAGCAAGATGAACCAGCACCATTGTGAAACGACCTCAGCCGAACTAAAGGTCACCTCATCAGATATTAGTATAGTGTGGACATAATCCAAGAACCCTGGATCAATACGCACAGGTCTTCTGATTTAGCTATCACTATTTACCCTATTGGTTCGGGACAAGGTCGGAATGAGTTACCTAGCAAAAAAGGAACTTTCTCCTTATAGTGATGGTGATGCAGAGTTGACAGTAGGCGAATCCCAGCACCAAAGATGACACTTGCTTCGATATGTATGCCGATTGAAGTTACTGGCATCCTAAGAGGGATTGTGAGAAAGCTGTTCGGAAGAAGCAATGACATGAAAGTAAGAGGTGAGTCAATTTTTGGTTTTATTACTGGGGATTTGGAGTTACTAAATTAATAAAAAGGATCTGGTAAGGGATTGGAGAATATCTACAACCTATCACCAATGACTATAACTTCTTCGATCATAATACGATAGAGTTTTCTATTATTTTTACCAGATTTGTAAAGAAACTCTTTTGAAACTCTAGGAAGGCTGATTGGAATCTATAGGTAGAAAATGTTGGAGCGGTGAAAATCAAATAAATTAGATGATGTGGCTGGAAAGGTTATTCGTTACATAGTAGATAGTTTTGAGATCGTTTATCAACTGTTTTGTACTTGAGAGCATTAACAGCTATAATGGTTTACGGCAGAACTTAAAGTGGAGAGGTCGAATGGTGAGAGGTTGGTTGGGCCAGTCAATCGCGTAGGAAAATGAATTGGAACAGATATAGGGAGTGGAATATAAAAAGAAGCAAAATGGATATCGTGGGTAAACTATCTATATCTATCTATCTATACAAAAACTGCGATAGCAGCACATGTACAGTGAACCGATAGTTCGAGGAGGGAATCAGGCAACAAAACCCTGAACTTACTTAAAGAAACTCATTTTCCGGACTGTATAGATGTGAATAGTTAGGGAAGATTTTCTACTCACAGTCGGGAATGGATGTGGGGCAGAGCTGATGGACAGAACTATCACGATGGATAAGGTGTGCACTAGGGTGGCCCTCAAATTTAAAAGTCAGATTTTTTCCAGTCTCACCCCCAGTTTGATGAATATTAATAAAAAATGGTGCTGTCAAATTTTCAGATCAATCGGTTAGGGTTAAGGCGTGCCGAAAGACCGATCAAATTTAAAGGAAAACATAAAATTCAACTTTCTTGCCTCATAACTTCAACAGTATTAGTTTTATGAAAAAATTTTATAAGGGGATGGTGTTTGCTGAAAAGTTTTAAACATTTACCTTGATAACTTTTTTCTAACTCTTAACGTTGAGAAACTTAATTGGAAAAAATTAAAAAAGTAATCATAATCTAAGATTTTATAAACATACATTGTCTATATTTATATTTATTTTATTAATTGATTTTACTAAATTTAAAATTATTATCTGAGAACTTACAATTATTATTATTAAAAAAATTCAAATTAATTTAATCTTCTAAACAGTAGCAGTGATTATAACTGTAACGATCGAGCTTTTGATATAATGAGCAGCAATGCAGGGATGTTACAGCTCGACGATCAAAATTATAACAACTTGTTACAAAATTTAGACAAAACAAAATCGTTCTGTTTTTTGCAAAGGGTTCTTAAAACTAGCAAGGATATATATAAAAACCGGTTTGCTAAGTAACAGGTAGAAAATCACATGACAAAGTTTGTACTTGTATATGTATGAAATAGAAAGTAACAAAGAATAGAATAAAGATAATAGATTAATTATAGCAAACACAAGGTACATTAAGAATATTATTGGAAATAATAATATAAATACAGGACTTTACGTATGAAATAAATTTAACTAAATAATTATTGATTTGTTGTTCTCCAACATTCACCCTCCCCCCCCCAAAGCACGATAGTGTATAACCGAAGGGAGTATTATTTTCACAAAAGGGATCTGAACTAGGTAGGAACTCTATTTTAGAAATAGGACGTTTAAAATATCTTCCATTAGATGACAGCGTCATTACTCTTATCAATCCATCAGTAGCAGGATGTACTGCTTGAACTCAAGCCAAAGGCCATTGTACGTTGTTGTTTATCAAATATAATTACCAAGTCACCTTCTTCTACATTTCTCGCGACCTTGAGTCATTTAGGTCTAGCTTGTAACCGACAAAGCCATTCGCGACACCATCGACGCCAAAATTGTTGCTTCAATTTTTCGATAAATCTGGATAAATAATCTTCTGGTGCACAGACAGATGGTTCGCCAGTCAAAAATGTGCCGGCGTAAGAGCGTTAACATCAAAAGGATAGTTGTTCAAAGCTCAGAATGGTCTAGAGTTCAGGTAACTCTCGATTTGAATAAGAAGCGTTGTAAGTTCTTCAAACGTAAGAATACCATCATGCATTACCCTGCGTAAATGGTATTTTGTAGATTCAACTCCTGCCTCTTACAGTCATCCAAAATTAGGTGATGCTGGTAGTATGAAATGCCACGTAACTCCATTAGAGGCCAGCGAGCTCTTTAGGTAAAGAAGATTTGTTTTTGTAAAGAACTTCCAATTCTTTCTGAGCACCAACAAAATTCGTACCGTAATCAGAATTCAGATCGGTACAATTTCCACGTCTGAATATAACGCGTCGAAATGGAGCTAGAAATGAGTCTGTAGATAAACTGGGCACAGATTCCAGATGTATGGCCTTAGTTACCATATAAATAAATAAGCAAATATAACCCTTTCTAGTGACAAAATTTCGTCCACTTGATTGTTTTATGGTAATTGGTCCTGCATAGTCTAAGCCACTATGCTTGAAAGGTTGTGCTGGCTTAAGGCGAACAGTTGGTAAGCTTCCCATGACTTGTTGTGCTGCCTTTGCGCTGTATTTAAAAAATCAATACACTGCCGTAAAACTTTTTTTGCTATATTTCTAGCTGACAAAATGAATTATTCTCGAGAAACAAATGAATGCATTTCAATTAATCCACCATGTAAGGTTCTTTTATGTGCATCTAGAAATATAAGATTAGTTATAGGATTTCTTTTCGAGAGTAAAATTGGATACTTAGAAAAATAATTTATACCTGAGTTTTGAATTCTACCGCGAACTCGAATAATTTCTGAAGAGTCGAGAAAAGGACAAAGTTTGGCAACTGTCCTATTAGTATTAATATGACAGTGTTCTCTGAGTTTAAATATTTCGTTCGGAAAAGCAACCTATTGTGAAACTCTGTTAGTTTCATACGGGCGTCATTAAGCTCCCTACTGGCGAGAAAACCTGTCATCTTACTACTATCAGTTTGTGATTCTTTTTTGGATAACGAATTTTTTTAAACTGCAATATATACGCATTTACGCGAGTTAGCTTGATAAGGGAGGAAAAGAGTGTTAAAATTTCGCGATATTCCAGTTCCTCAATGACTTAATGAATATTTAAGCAAACACATTCTTCTGGTAAATCAGAATCTTCAAATGTTAAAACAACAAACAAACAAATGTCAAACAACAATTTAGGGCCATTCCACAGTTCATGGTTAACATTGCGGAAATTCCACGAGGTGCACAATCAGGTGGGTTATATCGTGTTGAAATGTAGCGTCATTGATTATTCGTTGATCTTCGCTGTATTTCTGGTACTCTGTTTTCAACATAAACTGATCATCTAGATGACTGGCCTCCAATCCATGAAAGTACTGTAGTACTACCAGTCCAATAAAAAATATTAGTAATTTCGCTATCAAGTGAAGAGGTAATTTTGCTAGCAAGCTTGACTAATACTGTCGCTCCAGAGAGTTCCTTTCGAGGTATAGTTAGTCGTTTTAGTGGTCCTACTTTAGTTTTCGCTTGTAGTAAATTTACCTTCACTCTAGAATTATTCAAAATGACTTTACCATAAACAGCAACAGCAAATGCAAATTTGCAAGCATCACAAAATCCGTGGATTTCAACTTTTCCAGTTGCTGAAAGTATGATCCTTTAAACTGTGTCTATAGTCGATCCACCTTCTATTTAAATCTTCTGGAACAAAATCATTCCAGTCGATTCCTAACAACCACAGGTTTTGAAATTGTATTTTCGCCAAAATTGTCGTAGACGATAGCCAACCAAGAGGGTCATATAGCTTCGCTGCATCTGATAGTAGACTTCGCTTAGTGACCTTCTCATCTCTATTTTGAAATTTCATTTTAAAAGAAAAGTTATCATTTTTTATGTTCTACTCAAGACCAAAAGCTTTTACAAAGTTATCATTTTCAATTTCAAAAACTTTAGAATCTGCTCGAAGTTCAGGCAAAATAGATTCCATGAGATCTAAGGAGTCAGATGACCACTTATGCAGATTGAATTTTCCTTTGCTTAACAGTTTATACAATTCGGAATGAAGCTTAAACCTTGAGGCAAATCATCAGTTTCAGAAATCACGTCGTCGGCTTAAGTGTCAGTAGTAAGTACCTTACATGCTAATGGAAAATGTTCTTTTTCATCCAGTGCTAACTGTTGAAGTACTTTAATTGACAAGAATGAAGCTGGTTTAGTATCGTAGATTACGGTTGTAAGATTGTATATATTAATATTATTCGAGTCAGAAACATTTTTTCTATGTCCACTGCAGATCAAATACGATAACTTCTCCATCGTGTTATAATCGTAGGAAGATCATTTTGCTGTGCGGGTACTGCACACAGTTCATCATTTAAAGAGGGTTGAAATGTTCTTTTAGAACTTCCGTCAAAAACGACTCTCAATTTTGTCGTTGTGCTACTCTCCCGTAATACACCGTGATGTGGCAAAAATATCTATTTTCAATTAAATTCTATGGATATCTACCAAACGTAGGATTCATTTTACATTTTGCTTCAACATTATTCAACCGAGAAAGCGCATTATAGTCAGTGATCAAAGATTGGCAAAGAACATCATTTTAAAGCAGCTTTAAAGGTTAAAATAACTGTGTAAAGACCAGTACAGTCACGAGTAGTGGTCCTTTGGAAATTCTTATCACAAAGTTCTTATTCCTCTGTAAGATGTCGCTCTTTTATTTATTATATATTTATGCATAACTTTATGCATTTTGATGAAATGAATACAAAAATTACTTATATTACTAACACTTTTCTATGACTGTAAATACATAAATACTCTCAACTTATTTTCTCTCTCTTACTTACTAATACACGACCAAAAATTTTTTTTAAACCTGGTGTACATTGATTTTGATTTTATTGTTTTGTGAAAACACATTCAGTAAAAATACTACCAAAAAAAATCAAAAACTCATGTTCATACAATTTATGTTGCAAATGACCTACTGAAAGGCAAATGTTACCGATTGTGTAATTGTAGGGTATGAATACGCATTTTATTGTTGTAGAAATGAAACTATATCGATTCGCACCGAATTATAATGTTATTTTTTAGGCAATTCAATTATGTATGTACTTACCATATGTAATTTTTTAGAAAGTTCAATTATGTAACACGAATGCTTTTTTGGTTTACTATTTATTAAAGTTTTTGGTTTTGGTTTTTATTAATGTTTCTGGTTTACTAAGATTAATATTTCAAAATTCTGACTTTTTCTATACCGGATAATTTGAATTTGTATGTTTCCCATGTAGAATGCTTCCGCAGTAAAATAAAAGCTAGTAAATTAAGCATCCCCATTCTGTGTTTATAACATTCGTTATTCTCATCAAACCAAAAGGAATAAATTGTATTGTTGGTGCAACTTACGCATTGCTCAACAACAATTTTTTTTATGTTTTTTATAGATTTATTTGTTGAAAATATTTTTTCGAAGACTTTTATGACTTCAAAAAATAAGTCAGATGGAGCGCACAAACTTCCAAGGTCCGAATCTTTTGCATAACTTTTTGCGTGAACAACCATTTCCGAAGGATATGACAAAATTGGCGCTGGTTTAATTATATCCACACGACATTTAACGCAAGATATTCGTTGCGCTATGTAACCAACAAAATATCGACTTGATGTTAATTCTATTGGCACATGGAGGTAAAACAATCGGCATCTTCATTAAAATATTCTTTATTTTCATCGTATATATCTGCGACATCTATTTCAGGGATGTGAGTATTTTCTGGTATACATTCCTTTCAGTTTCATCTAAAATTGTTTGAAACTCAATAGGTAAAAACATTGCATCGTTGTTTGGTAAATACATACATAATTGAATTGTCTAAAACATTATAATTCGGTGCGAATCGATATAGTTTCATTTTTACAATAATAAAACACGTATTCATACCCTACAATTGCACGGTCGCTAACATTTTCTTTTCAGCAATTTATTTGTACATAAATTGTATTAAAACACGACTTTTTCATTTTTTGGTATTATTTTTACTGAATGTTTTCTCAGAAAAAATAAAAACAAAAACAATGTACACATACGCTACCATATCCATATACATGTGTATGTGCTTTTTGTTCTCTTTAATTCTCCCAGTAAACATGAGAGTGGGCACAATGATGGCGTTTATACGTGTAGTTTGTAGACACAGGTAACACTCATATAAGAATGAATTGCTGAGAGAGAGAATATTAAGTTTTCTGAATGTAATAACTTCTCTGATTATTATTAGTGGCAGTAGCCGTACTGCCATAGACAAATTTGGCGGCCTTTTTTATAACAAAACTTCATTCTGGAAATTATAATGTACATCTTCAGAGATGTAAGGTACATCACTCATATTAAGCGAATTTTCGCGAATAATTTCCAAAACCTGTTTATAAATATATTTAAATTGAGTGGAAGAAGACTCGATTTCTTTCAAGACCTCTTGAGCATAACCACGAGTTATATTAGTTTTCGACTGGTATGCTTCTGATGTAAGTTGTAAATTTTTAAAATAACCGTTGTTCGTCGATTAGATTCGATTAATTTTCCATTTTAAATTTCTTTCGCTTAATATTTTTTAAAACACACTTTCTATATAGATTTCATTAATACATACGGTTTGGATTACAAAATAAGGCAGTAGTAACGCAGGTTTACTTAAAACAATTTAGAGTCCAAGTATTCAGCAAAATTCATCCAGTTAACAGTTCCAAGCTAGAGATTCTGTCGGCGATGTATGTTGTTCAAGACCTCAGTGTAGGCAAGAGTATAGGCGAGATTCCAATATAAGCAAGAGCCCAGTATGGGCAGGATTCAAGTATAGGCAATCTTACAAAATAGGCAATTAAACATTGCCAATAGGCAATATTTCGCAGGTTTCGGCACCAATGTTTTGGATTGAAGATTTAATTCACTTATATTTATTTTATTTTATTAATTAATGTTATTAAATTTAAAATTATTATTTAAGAACTTATAATTATTATTATTAAACAAATTTAATTTTAATTTAATCTTTTATTGAATATAAAAGAGCAGCAAA